>OU611762.1:3515052-3750052 GCA_914767535.2 Dunaliella primolecta
CCGGGATTTTGGACATTTCAGAAGCTTTCACACCGGGAATCTGGGGCCTTAAGGGGCTTTGGTGGAAAGGGGGTCGAAGCACCTTACAAGCCTTCCACACCCTCAATATTTCGAGTCCAGTAGCCCATTTGAAACAAATTCTTTAATCATTGGCGAGAACCGTAGGAAAAGGGAGAAAAGGGGGCAGAGTGACAGTGGCAGAGTGATGATAGTACAAGGCCAAAAAGCCACATGGCCTCAACAACAAATTCCAAGCTGCCTGGTATGACCCCTTAAACTGCCCCTTGCATAAGTATTGGCTCAAGAATGGTGGCATTGAGGGGGTACAGGGGATTCTTTGCCAGGCAAGCTTCCAGAGTAGGGCAGCATGTGTTAACTTGCATGAGCAGGCAAGGAACACAAGGATCGTGTAGCAGCATGGCAGCAAGCACAGAAAGACAGAGCAGCATGGCAGCAACGCTTGGACAAGAGTGCTGAGGACACAGCAGAGCGGCGTGCAGGACAGACAGCTGGCCCCAAGTTGCACGCTCTGGTTGCAAGCACATACAAGCACTTGCAGCTGGGGAGCCCCATCACTGATGTGTCTGCTGAGCGGCCTTTTTTGGGGTTCACCAAGGTGCTGCACATTCCTGAGCTGCACTGGTATAAAAATTGGCTTAGTGGAAGATGAGCGCATGATCAGGGCAATGAAGTATCTCAAGAACCCCCAACGCAACAGCATCAAGGAGCAGCACCTCACAGCATGCGTGCGGGCGTTCAAAAGCAATGAGTTCAGCATTGCATTGTTCTCCTACCCAGCAGCCATTGGGAACGGCTAGATGCCAGCAAGTATGGTCGTTATGGACTGGACAGATAAGCAGGAACATACTTCTGGCAGTATAGGTGTTGACCTTCCCAGCTCAAGGGAGCAACAAAACATATTTTTATGCAAACAATGGCATCACTTATGAAAGGAGTGTCCGGCAAAGTCTCATTAGGGAACACCCAGCAGATTTGAGGGCCAGAGGCATGTGGGCAAGAGCTGTAAAATAAAGGTCTTAGAAATCGGCATATTTGGGTGTGTGTCATAAAATCAGGGTGATTGAAAAAACAAAAAGGAAGCACTGATGTACATGTGTGTGTGCGCGCATGTGCATGCTTGTTTGTTCATATGCGTGCTGGTCTCCAACTGTGGAGAAAATCCTTACAGTGGTGTGATCCATTAGTTCTTGGGATCCAAAACCCCCACCAAACCTGTCCTCAGGTCAAAATTCCAGCTGAAATGTGTATTACGTGACAAGCAATATTACGCAATTTATTTATTTATTTAGAGAGAGAGAGAGAGAGAGAGAGAGAGAGAGAGAGAGAGAGAGAGAGAGAGAGAGAGAGAGAGAGAGAGAAGGGGGGGGGCACTTCAGGGAAGGACACTTCATCGAAAATTTAACTTGACAGAAATAAGATGCTCAGGCAGGTTTAAGAAAAGCAAAGCGCGAGATTCAACTGCCGCCTGTGAGACGATGGCGTGATTGATCCTTGTACATCAGTGAGCTTGCTTTCTCTTAAGCAGAGTACCTGTTCAAGGTTGGATTAAGAACCAAAATCAAGGCAGACCTCAGCTCTCTTCCATTCCACTCACGATATGGTTGTCATTTTGCATGAACAAGGCTTTCCCTCTTTTGCCTGCAGGTTCCCTGGAACTGCTGCATGCAACAAAAAAGTTGCGGACCAACACCTCCCCAGCCTCCTCACTGCCAAGCAGCCATGCTTAATGAAGGGCACTCTTTTTAACAGAAGCATGATTTGGCTGGTCTTGTTGCTGCTCTCCACCTGTGCTCCATACGCAATTGCCTCTTCCAGCACAGGTGTGTCTTTCAGGTTTTGTCTGTTGCAGTCTTTTATGTTGGAACTGTACCTGGGGTCAGTTAACCGAGAAATGTTTGGCGCTGCTGGTTGGTCTTGCAAATGAGCATGAGTCGTAGATGCACATCTCTAATATTATCTGGTGGATATAGGATGTCACGTAGGGTGTTTTGCTGGGTTGCAGAGTGACTATAAAGTGGCAATTTCTGTAGAGAGTTGTTGATGTGCAAAGATGTCAGCTTACCCTGCCAAAAGGTAAAGATGAAGATGTCAGTGCATACCTCTTAGACTGTTTCTTTTTCAGTAAGGCTCTTTGCAGAAATGTCAGGAGAGGCGTTTTGTCACCGACAGGATACTCTTGCTTGTGTGTATGCAATTTGCATTCTGATGGTGAACATCAGCACATGGATCTAAGCTGATGCACGTAGCCATTAGCTCAACAATTGCTAAGGCCTTGCAGGTGGTAAGGACAATTGAAATTTCAGTCTTTTGAAACCAGCAGCTGAATTTGAACTGGCCCTGCCTGAATATAGTCCAGCCAGGCTTCTGATGTTGTTGTTGCTGCTGCTGCTGCTGCTGCTGCTGTTGTTGTTGTTGTTGTTGTTGCTGCTGCTGCTGCTGTTGTTGTTGTTGTGTGTGTGTGTGTGTGTGTGTGTGTGTGTGTGTGTGTGTGTGTGTGTGTGTGTGTGTGTGTGTGTGTGTGTGTGTGTCTTCAGCCTGACTGTTTGGCTGGTCAGTCTGTGGCTGGTCCTCGCCAGGCAACAACACATTCAGAAGCTCAGACATGAAAAAAGAAAAGCTTCTTGTTGTGTTGCATGGGGAAATCAGATACAGCTTGGGCACTAAGTTGTTGCCATAAGAAAGGTTGTGCAAGAGAAGAATCACCAGGTAAAGTCTGAAAAAGCTGGAAGTGTTTTGCCTTAGAGCACATATCCCCTCATACCCACACATGAAAAGGACAATGACCTCATCTTGAACTTGTCCGCATGAGCATTGATTGCACATAGGAGAACACCCATCCTCCCGAGATGCAGTTTCCACATTCAAGTGTGAGCTCTCAACCTTCATCGGCTGACATTTTGCATGGCACGTTGAGACAGTACCCCGGCAGCCGGATAGGTTTGCGCACATTGAGGTCAAAAGGCAGAGTAAAGAGTGCTTGGCATGTTGCCAATTTGTAACTTGTTTCTTGCTTGTCCACTCCCTCAACATATCTTCATACACCACGCAATCTATGCCTCAAATCACCAGAGAAATCTTGTAGGGAAATAGTTGTATCCTGCTTCATCTCTGTAACAACAGAATCACAGCGCTGCAATCTTTGAAAGCCATCCAGGATCTGGGCAGTCCAACATGAGGGAGCCCTCGAGTGCAAATGCAAGTCAGCCTTCGGGACTTCTCTCAGTGTCTCACAACTAGAATCGAGCAAGCCGTTGTACATGTGAGAGATGTCAACTGTCTACGCCTATTATCACGCTTCTAAATTTCTCCAACACCGTCACATCCAAATTCTTTCACAATGGCTTGACCCGTTTCTGGGACAATCTATCTAAGTCCCGCCTTTGACTGTCACCTTCGTGCAGCCACGGCTCTTCGCCCTCCTCCCCCCCCTTACCCTTCTTATCCTCCTTCCCCTCCTTCCCCTCCTTACCCTCCTTACCCTCCTTTCCCTCCTTCCTCTCCTTCCCCTCCTTCTCCTCCCCCCTTCCCTCCTTCTCCTCCCCCTTCCCCTCCTTCTCCTCCCCCTTCCCCTCCTTCCCCTCCTTCTCCTCCCCCTTCCCCTCCTTCCCCTCCTTCTCCTCCCCCTTCCCCTCCTTCCCCTCTTTCCCCTCCTTCTCCTCCCCCTTCCCCTCCTTCCCCTCCTTCCCCTCCTTCTCCTCCCCCTCCCCCTCCCCCCCCCTCCTTCTCCTCCCCTCGGCTCAAAGGAAATACCAGCCAAAAGTGGACTTGACCTTGTAAACATACGGCGTGCAAATGGAATTGCTGATCCCCCTGGAGTTGGAGATTTCTTTTGGATCCAGTCGCCAAGCATGCCAGAAGCAGTATTCATGTTTGTGGACTTTGAACACGATGGCGGAGGATACGACTTTTTTGCTGTCACTGGAGGACAGAGTGGGTCCAAAGTGACTGACGCCCACACAGGGAAAGACATGGGTCTTGACATTTTCTACCCTCGTTCGCTGGAGCACTGGAAAGCTGTCAAGCACTTTGTTGAGAGCGTCCATGGGAGCAATGCGTCTGAATACGTCAGGACTGCAGGGGCTGTGCACTCTGAGTTGGCTGGGTCAGATTTTTCAATGCCATACGTCATGCGCAATGCAACCACATTTTGTAATGGGACAGATGATTGGAAAGTGCCAGATGGGGGGCCTTGGTGGCTGAGGGACACTACTTATTCCGAGCCCAGCGGCAATTACCAACCACACTGCTACCTTGGTGCTGACATTGATGCCATCATTGACCCCAGCTTCGACATTGGCCCTGGTCTGATTTTTAACGACAGTGAATGCACCATTTCCCCGGGATCTAATTTTGTAGTGTCCACAAACGCCAAGCTGTTTCCTCAGCAGGTCCCATCCATTTCTACAAGATTTTTCAGTCCTTTCTCGTACGGTGAGTACTTTTGCCATGGTGATCAACAACATGAGTCAGCAGAGCAGGCTGGCAAGTGATGCTCATCGAGCTCTGCTGTAGCGGCTTTCACCTCAAAAAGAGCTGAGTGTCATACCCTTGTTTGCATACTCTTTCCTACCCTGGAAATGCCCGGACATACAATGCATTGCCTTTTCCCTGTTCCCGTCATCTGCAGGAGGGCATGCTGACCTTGAATTGTCTGTGTCTGATCTTTCCTCATATGGGCTTCCTGTCAGCATTGTTTGGGGCGACGGCCAGAGCACTGATGTGATGCTTACTGATGACTTTGCAATTTACAACATAAGCCACGCTTATCGAGCACCTGGTACCCTCCAAGCTTATGTCACCATTCAAAGCCAGGAATCCAGCACACATGTTGGGGATTGCTCAGTGGTCTTTGAAAACACGACTGCAAATATTACCGTCACCCCTGCTGAGAGCGGTCTGGATATTGTGAACCATCGGCGGTCAAACGGAATTCCCGACCCCGCTGGATTTGGTGACTTCTTCTTGATCCAGTCACCAAGCATGCCAGCCGAGGTCTTCATGTATGTGGACTTTGTACACGATGGCGGAGGGTACGACTTTTTTGCTGTCACTGGAGGGACCAGTGGGGTCAAAGTGACAGACGCCCACACAGGGAAAGACATGGGCCTCGACATTTTCTACCCGCGTTCGCTGGAGCACTGGAAAGCTGTCAGGCGTTTTGTTGAGAGAGTCCTTTTGGGCAAAGCAGATGATTATGTCAAGACTGCAGGGGCAGTGCACTCTGAGTTGGCTGGGTCAGATTTTTTAATGCCATACGTCATGCGCAATGCAACCACATTTTGCTCTGGGACGGATGATTGGAAAGTGCCAGATGGGGGGCCTTGGTGGCTGAGGGACACCAATTATTCCGAGCCCAGCGGCAATTACCAACCACACTGCTACCTTGGTGCTGACATTGATGCCATCATTGACCCCAGCTTCGATATTGGCCCTGGTCTGATTTTTAACGACAGTGAATGCACCATTTCCCCGGGATCTAATTTTGTGGTGTCCACAAATGCCAAGCTGTATCCGTGGCGGATTCCATCCATCTCCCCTAGATTTGTCAGTCCTTCCTCTTTTGGTGAGTGCTTTAATTCATGGCTATCAGCAGATTCTTGAGTCCTTCCTCGCACAGTAAGTGCCTCCATATCTATTTATCAACTGCACGTGCCAGCAGAGCAGGCTGATGAGCATTTTTCTGTAGGGCACTGCATCAGTATTCATCTCAGGAAAAGCGTGTTTTTCCCCATACTTCCAGACTCCTTCTTGCCAAAACCAAGCTATGAATACAGTGCAATCTCCCTTTCCTTGTCTGCTCCATCTGCAGGAGGGCATACTGTACTTGCTTTGTCTGCGTATGGTCTTTCCCGATATGGGCTTCCTGTCAGCATTGTCTGGGGCGACGGCCAGAGCACTGATGTGATGCTTAACACAGTTGTAACACGTTACATACGACACGCTTATCGAGTAGCTGGCACCCTCCAAGCTTATGTCACCATTCAGAGCCAAGAATCCAGCACACATGTTGGGGACTGCTCTGTGGTTTTTGAAAACACGGCTGCAAACATCACCGTCACCCCTGCTGAGAGCGGTTTGGATATTGTGAACCATCGGCGGTCAAATGGAATTCCTGACCCCGCTGGATTTGGTGACTTCTTCTTGATCCAGTCGCCAAGCATGCCAGCCGAGGTCTTCATGTTTGTGGACTTTGTACACGATGGTGGAGGATACGACTTTTTTGCTGTCACTGGAGGGACCAGTGGGTTCAATGTGACAGATTATCACACAGGGAAAGACATGGGCCTCGACATTTTCTACCCTCGTTCGCTGGAGCACTGGAAGGCCGTCAAGTACTTTGTTGAGGGTATACTTGGAGAAGAAGCAGATGCATACGTCAAGACTGCAGGGGCTGTGCACTCTGAGTTGGCTGGGTCAGATTTTTCAATGCCGTACGTCATGCGCAATGCAACCACATTTTGTAATGGGACAGATGATTGGAAAGTGCCAGATGGGGGGCCTTGGTGGCTGAGGGACACTACTTATTCCGAGCCCAACGGCAACTACCAACCAAACTGCTACCTTCAAGCTGACATTGATACCGTCATTGACCCCAGCTTGGTCATCAGCCCTAATTTTATTTTTGACGATAATGACTGCAACACATCCCCGGGACGTAATTTTGTGGTGTCCACAAATGCCAAGCTGATTCCACAGCAGATCCCATCCATCTCCACTAGATTTGTCAGTCCTTCCTCATACGGTAAGTGCTCTCATTCAAAGTAAACAGCAGCACGTGCCTGAAGGCTGATGGCTTTTTTTATTGCAAGCACTGCTTGGTATTTAGCACAGGGAAACATGTTGTTTTCCTTTTATTTGAACTCCTTTTTGCCAAATTAAGGCTATACATCTAGTGCAATTTTGTTTTCCCTGTCTGCTCCATCTGCAGGAGGGCATGCTGAACTTGAATTGTCTGTGTCTGATCTTTCCTCATATGGGCTTCCTGTCAGCATTGTCTGGGGCGACGGCCAGAGCACTGATGTGATGCTTACTGATGGTGTTGCACTTTACAACATACACCATGCTTATCGAGCAGCTGGCACCCTCCAAGCTTATGTCACCATTCAGAGCCAGGAGTCTAGCACACATGTTGGGGACTGCTCTGTGGTTTTTGAAAACACGGCCGCAAACATCACCGTCACCCCTGCTGAGAGCGGTCTGGATATTGTGAACCATCGGCGGTCAAACGGAATTCCTGACCCCGCTGGATTTGGTGACTTCTTCTTGATCCAGTCACCAAGCATGCCAGCCGAGGTCTTCATGTATGTGGACTTTGTACACGATGGCGGAGGGTACGACTTTTTTGCTGTCACTGGAGGGACCAGTGGGCCCAGAGTGACAGATTACCACACAGGGAAAGACTTGGGCCTCGACATTTTCTACCCTCGTTCGCTGGAGCACTGGAAGGCCGTCAAGAACTTTGTCGAGGGTATACTCGGAGAAGAAGCAGATGAATATGTCAAGACTGCAGGGGCTGTGCACTCTGAATTGGCTGGGTCAGATTTCTCAATGCCGTACGTCATGCGCAATGCAACCACATTTTGCTCTGGGACGGATGATTGGAAAGTGCCAGATGGGGGGCCTTGGTGGCTGAGGGATACTTCTTATTCCGAGCCCAACGGCAACTACCAACCAAACTGCTACCTTCAAGCTGACATTGATACCGTCATTGACCCCAGCTTGGTCATCAGCCCTAATTTTATTTTTGACGATAATGACTGCAACACATCCCCGGGACGTAATTTTGTGGTGTCCACAAATGCCAAGCTTAATCCGAGGCAGATTCCATCCATCTCCACTAGATTTGTCAGTCCTTCCTCATACGGTAAGTGTAAGTCATACCCAGCGAACTGCAGCACATTTCAGCAAGGCAGGCCAATGATGATTTTCCTGCAGGGCACTGCTTTGGTACTCATCTCATGAAAACGTGCTTTTTTTTTATTGTTTTCAAACCCTTATCGCCAGAAATCAATCTTTGCATACAGTGCAAATTTCCTTTCCTATCTGCTCTGTTTGTAGGAGGGCATGCTGAATTTAAATTGTCTGTGTCTGATCTTTCCTCATATGGGCTTCCTGTCAGCATTGTCTGGGGCGACGGCCAGAGCACTGATGTGATGCTTACTGATGACTTTGCAATTTACAATATAAGCCACGCTTATCGAGCAGCCGGCACCCTCCAAGCTTATGTCACCATTCAGAGCCAAGAATCCAGCACACATGTTGGGGATTGCTCTGTGGTTTTTGATAACACAGCTGCAAACATCACCGTCACCCCTGCTGAGAGCGGTCTGGATATTGTGAACCATCGGCGGTCAAACGGAATTCCTGACCCCGCTGGATTTGGTGACTTCTTCTTGATCCAGTCGCCAAGCATGCCAGCCGAGGTCTTCATGTTTGTGGACTTTGTACACGATGGTGGAGGATACGACTTTTTTGCTGTCACTGGAGGGACCAGTGGGCCCAGAGTGACACATTACCACACAGGGAAAGACATGGGCCTCGACATTTTCTACCCTCGTTCGCTGGAGCACTGGAAGGCCGTCAAGTACTTTGTTGAGGGTATACTTGGAGAAGAAGCAGATGAATATGTCAAGACTGCGGGGGCAGTGCACTCTGAGTTGGCTGGGTCAGATTTCTCAATGCCATACGTCATGCGCAATGCAACCACATTTTGCTCTGGGACGGATGATTGGAAAGTGCCAGATGGAGGGCCTTGGTGGCTGAGGGATACTTCTTATTCCGAGCCCAGCGGCAACTACCAACCACACTGCTACCTTCATGCCGACATCGATACTGTTATAGACCCGAGTACAGACATCATTACCGCTTACCCTTTCACTCTTATTATTGATGATGGCGACTGCACTGTTTCCCCAGGATCTAATTTTGTGGTGTCCACAAATGCCAAACAATACCCCCAGCAGCTCCCAGCTATTGTTGCAGACTTCACCAGCTCAGTATCATATGGTGAGTCTCATCACATACAGGGGCAATCCATGCAGTGCTGCAGCTTCCTACCATACCAACTGTATTTTGCTGCTCTTCCCTTTGCTTCTTTATATCACCTTATACATGCCCTCAATTGGCTCAAAATGCCGCAAATGTGCTCTGGGTTCTTGCACAAGTGCAACTCTCAGCTGTGTGCTGCCTTGACTTTTTTTCCTTCTTCTGTTATCCTTGCCCACTGCCCTGTGGTTTCTCATCGTAGCACAAGCCCTTTCAACAACTCATTTCGCACCTGCAGGCTACGCCGACCTGGAACTTTCTGTGTCAGGACTTTCATCCTATGGGCTTCCAATCAGCATCGTCTGGGGCGATGGCCAAGTTGCAGATGCGCTACTCTCTGCAAATGGTGTTGTGTCCTTTAACCACACTTTTGGCACACTCGGAAGCTTTCAGACCGTTGTCACCTTTTCCAGCCAGAGCCCAGAATCAAGCACGCACATAGGAGACTGTGCACGTGCCTTTGAGTATGCCACAGCCAGTATCCTTGTAGCAGGTGGGGCACGAGCTGTTTGCCGAAGTTTACATTTGCAGCGTTCACACGCATTAGGACTGCATGCAAGCCTGAAAGCATGCCACAGCCATTGAAGCATGCCACTGCCTGAAAAGCATGCCACAGCCATTGAAGCATGCAAGCCTTAGAAGCATGCCACTGCCCTAAAAGCATGCCACAGTCTTAATAGCATGCAAGCCTAAAAAGCATGCCACTGCCCTAAAAGCATGCTGCTGCCTTAAAGCCTGCCGCTGCCCTAAAAGCATGCCACAGCCACTTCAGCACACAAGCCTTAAAAGCATGCCACTGCCTCAAAGCATGCCACAACCATGAAGCTTGCAAGCCTTGAAAGCATGCTGCTGCCTCAAACGCATGCTGCTGCCCTAAAAGCATGCCACAACCATGAAGCTTGCAAGCCTTGGAAGCATGCTGCTGCCTCAAACGCATGCTGCTGCCTCAAACGCATGCTGCTGCCCTAAAAGCATGCCACAGCCACTTCAGCACACGAGCCTTAAAAGCATGCCACTGCCTCAAAAGCATGCCACAACCATGGAGCTTGCAAGCCTTGAAAGCATGCTGCTGCCTCAAACGCATGCCGCTGCCTTAAAAGCATGCCATAGCCATTGAAGCGTACAAGCCTTAAAAGCATGCCACTGCCTCAAAAGCATGCAAGCATTTAAAGCATGCCACTGCCTTCATAGCATGCCACGGCCATTTGAGCATGCAAGCCTTTAAAGCATGCCACAGCCTCATAAGTATGCCGCAGCCAGTACTCACAACGGTACCGGGCTTAAGCTCAAGTCGGATTGAACTACAAGAGGGATAGTGCAAGAGGTGATTAGTGATTGACTGGGGCCCAAAACAGTTTTTCTGCATGCCTGATGCATAGGCGCGCCATGTCCATCAGTGTTTAAGATTGGAATCCATGGAAAGTTTGACAAGCTGTAGCACAAGAGTTTGAAAACTGCCAGTCGTGGCGCACAAGCTTAATTTGCCATGGTGTGAACCCCTGCTTTTCACCATCCACTGTAACAAGGATGACAAAAGGTGGTTGTACGGAGGAATTTCACTACAAAATGAATGAAAAGCAAATAGTCTGTATTCAGTCGAAAAAAGGATTTCAGCCATTTCCCTTCCCAGAGAAAAATCAGCACATTGTTGCCAGAAAAGCGAAACCTTGAACCTCCTTCATCCTGTCTTCCATCTGCGTTTCTGAACGTGCAGGATGCTAGCATTGTATATGGAGGTCTCAATTACTTAATCTAAGGTTGGAGAATGGCCCAAAAATGAGTTGTGGGCTCTTTTGGGGTGGTATGGGGTCAGGAAGTGGTTTGGGGTCTTTTAATTGTCACCATTTTTCTGGTGGGCATAACATTTTAAGGAATGGCAACGGTTGGCATGGTTGGATTTGAGGAAAAAAGAGGCAGAGCGTGCCTGGCAGTGAAGGCCAATCTAGTCTCCCTGGGATTGTCTTCAAGCGTCCCCTAATTCCTGCGTTGGCTGATAAACATCAGAAGACAACTTTGATAAATGTTTTGCGGCTGCGCTTCGTGGTGCTCCACTTGAAGAACACCCTCCTTACCCTTTCACTGCGTTAGGCACTTATGTAGCAGGCGAGCAAAAACATCAACATAATCAGATTGCGGTGTGTCTGTCATCAGCACCCTTGAAACCAAGTTAATTGTCACCCCTGCTTGCATGGCCGCAGAGCTTCCATCCCCTCCGCCCTTGCCCCCTGCACCCCCTTCACGTAAGAATGTTTGTAAGAATCATGCTTGCTTGCTTCATCTGTTCTAGACTTTGAAGTAGCAGCTTCCCAGAGCTAAAATGATGTAGCAGCAGCAGCAGCAGCAGCAGCAGCAGCAGCAGCAGCAGCAGCGCCAGCAGCAAGACCTGCACAATATATCCGCTTGATTCTTGTCAGCTGTGAAGCTTCTGTCATGTGAAGCCTGTTTCAGAAGTGTGACATTCGTCAATCTCATCAACCATGGCCATTCTTTCCTGCAGCAAGCCCACCCGATCCCCCAAGCCCTCCACTGCTTCCACTGCTTCCTCCTCGTAAGTGTGCTGACACAAAAGACTCCTTTGCAAGTGTGTCAATTCTCACAATGCCTACAATCCCACGGCATGCCGTTTTTGCTTACCTTGGTATGTGTTTCCAACCCTGCATGCCGGTTTAGCTAACCTTCATACGACCACTCTCAACTGCAGCACCCGCACCTAAACCTCCGACGCCCCATCCATGTAAGTGAAATGTAAATGGATTAACCACACCTGCAAACCCAAATGGAAAGATGCCTCCAGGCTCTGCTTTTCTTGAGTTTTTCTTGGCTGATTCCAACAAAAGCATGTCCTTGCATCCGCAGCGCCCCCGCGTAATCCAGTACCCTATCCACGCAAGTTAATTATTTTTGTCGCCCGCCAAATGCATTAATTGCAAATTTGCTTTGGTACAGCTCTTGGTCTTTGAATTTCATCGATATGTGTCTTGAATGCTGTGCCTAGCACCTTCAGCAGGCCCTCTCCAGCACCCATTCCGAGAGTCTTGCACATTTGCGCCATGCTAGCTATTGCCCGTTTTCTCTTTGGACATTCACTACCAATGCAATTGGTTCTATTGTAGATGTGTGTTTGTCTCGTGACCTGCAACCCTTGAATGTTAACAGCCAGTGTAAAATTTTCCATTTTATAAATGTGCGTCCATCTCGTCACCTGCAGCAAGCCCTCCCCCGCCCAAGCCTCCTCCAGCACCCAATCCACGTACGTGACAAATATCATAGCATCAAGCTGCCCTAGTAGAAACCTAATATGCAAAAGGCAACAGCCCATTATGCACAACAAAATCAACTGCATGGCCCACCAGGGTTACCTTGTGCAACACTTTTGGTGCTGCCTGTGTTCCTTTATTTTCAACAAACGATGCCCTCAGCACTACCAAACATTAATTTCCTGCTCACAGTGGAAACCTTTTTAGCCTTTTTTGATGTGCTCTGTCTCTCTCTCTCTCTCTCTCTCTCTCTCTCTCTCTCTCTCTCTCTCTCTCAATCTCTCTCCCTCTCAATCTCAATCCCTTGCGGTCAGACACTGTAATGTTGCCACCAAAAAGCCTGGAACAATCCAATAGCTTAGGCCCCAGGATTTATGCCCCTCAACAACACTGCATTCACCATTGCCAGTGCTATTTGATATCAACAGAAAGCAGATCCTTCATCCAAAAATCGCCAAGTGCCCTGCTATTCCTCACTCACCAGTCGACTTTTCTCAATTTTGCAGCCAGCCCTCCCCCTCCCAGCCCTCCTCTACAGCCTCTGCCACGCATTTCACAGAAGTCATGTAACTTAGCATCACTGCATGTGCGTGCCTATTCCAGACCACTTTTCCATATGATTCGATTTCCATCAGAGACAAAAAAAGCGCAGGCGTGCCAATGTGCTGTGGTTCACAAAGCATTGCATCATGCGTATCTCAACCTTTCGCACATTTCCTGCATCTGCAGCGAGCCCTCCACCCCCTCGCCCTCAGCCTCCTCACCCTGGTCCACCTCCCCCGCTTCCCATGTCCCCACCCTCACCCCCATTCTCCCCTGCCCCACCCCCGGCACCCCCTCCAAGTCCTCCAACCTTGCCATCCAGCCCTTTGCCACCGTCACCCCCCCCGTCTTCCAAGTCCTCCCTCCCCCTTTCCGCCCCTCCCTTCGAGCCCCCCTCAGCCACCTCTGCCTCTATCCCCTTCTCCCCTGCCCCCCAGCCCTGTGCCACCTACGCCAACATCGCCACCTTCCCCAAGCCCTAAGCCACCTCTACCACCATTCCCTTCTCCTCCACTGCCCCCCAGCCCTGTGCCACCTACGCCAACATCGCCATCTCCCCCAAGCCCTGAGCCACCTCTACCACCATTCCCTTCTCCTCCCCTGCCCCCCAGCCCTGTGCCACCTACGCCAACATCGCCATCTCCCCCAAGCCCTGAGCCACCTCTACCACCATTCCCTTCTCCTCCACTGCCCCCCAGCCCTGTGCCACCTAAGCCAACATCGCCACCTTCCCCAAGCCCTAAGCCACCTGTACCACCGTTCCCTTCTCCTCCACTGCCCCCCAGCCCTGTGCCACCCACGCCAACATCGCCACCTTCCCCAAGCCCTAAGCCACCTCTACCACCATTCCCTTCTCCTCCACTGCCCCCCAGCCCTGTGCCACCTACGCCAACATCGCCATCTCCCCCAAGCCCTAAGCCACCTCTACCACCATTCCCTTCTCCTCCACTGCCCCCCAGCCCTGTGCCACCTACGCCAACATCGCCACCTTCCCCAAGCCCTAAGCCACCTCTACCACCATTCCCTTCTCCTCCACTGCCCCCCAGCCCTGTGCCACCTACGCCAACATCGCCACCTCCTGCAAGTGTTCTACCTCCCTCTCCACCACCACCTCATCCTTCTCTGCCCCCCTCTCCAAGGCCCCCTGCACCGCTGCCTCCTTCGCCCACCCCTCCTCCACCAAGCCCGCCTCCTTCATCCCCACTGTTCCCCCCTTCAAGCCCACTGCCCACCTTCCCACCATCACTACATCCGCCTACTCCACAGCGCCCTTTCCAACCCCCTCCTCCTTCTCCCCTCTTTCCCGGCTCTCCCGACCCCCCATTACCCTTGCCGCCTTCTCCCCCCCCAATGCCCCCTGGTCCCTTCCCACCATCCCTTCAGCCCCCATCCGGTCCATCATTCCCCAGCCTGCCGCCGCCTTCCCCTCAACCACCCCCACGTAGGTGGCTCTGACTGCTTTCTGCATAGAAGTGTTCAGATCCTTGGGCTGTTAATTCCTGCATCAGACACTTTTCGTGCGATGGTGATCTTAAGTACCAAAGGCCACAGGGCTGTCAGCTTCTGCTTTTAAAAACAGCTACAAACAAAATGAATTTTTGCAAGACCTGCTCTCAACTTTTCAACGACACAATCTTCAGTGGCGTGAGTGCAACCCCATCCAGCTCTCATTCTGGATGAAACGCCTATCGCCTGCACCAGCGCGCACCCTGAGAGCGGGATCATTTTTTTTTCAGCAGTGCTGAAACCTTTCCGAGGGATCGCTAGCCTTTGTTTTGCCCACCTTCCTTCAAACTTTTTAGAACTGCACAGGAGTGTGCACTGTGCACCCTGGCTAAGGGTTCACTGTTCGCTGAGGTTGTCCCCATCAATTTCTTCCCTCAGCAGACTTGTTTAGCTTCAAGGCACAAAAAGGTGCTCCAACCCGCTGCATGCAACAGATGCCTGTATATCCCAGCCGTCCATAGTCTGTGCAAAAGCCAAACACCCCAGATTGCTGTGTGGTGCCCAGTGGCTGTTGTGCACACCAACTGGCAGTGGACAAGTTGACATATGGTCCATAGGCTAAAGGACCAGCTCTGTAGGGCTTCAGCTACATCAACATCAACGTTTGATGCTGCATCGTCAGAGTTTATGCCACTGCCTAAGGACAGGGGGAGGCTTAAGTTGTGGGGGGCGCCCTTGCAACTGGGGGGCCCTCCTGCAATGGGGCTGTGGGGGTGGAGCTTTGGGGGGCACCCTTGTAATGGGGTGCAACAGGGCACCCTTGCATCGGGTGTACCCTTGAAACTGGGGTTATCTTGCAACGGGGTGCGAGTGCAACAGGGCACCCTTGCAATGGGGGCACCTTTGAAACAGGGGTCACCTTGCTACAAGGCAGCACCTGAGTAATGGATGTGAGTACCGGTGCAGGAAATGTAACATCCCTGCCCCTGATGCAAACCCTGGCAAGCCAAGCACAGTGCTCCATGATTCAAATGCATCGCTTCAGACCAAAAAAAGAAAAGGGCCCATCGCCGAGCTGTGTGGGCTTTGGTGCAACCCTGCACCTTACACAACACTGCGCCTTTTCCACCAAGGAGGGTCTGTTTCCTCCTTGCTGGACATTAGGCCATGCACACTTGGCTTTTGAGGACGGAGTGCTGCATTTGCTGATGTGCATGCCAATTGGCAGCCACTCTCCCATATCCCTGTCCTCCCCCAAAAGGAGCCCACTAACCCACCTGGAGGCCTGCTGCTCACCAGCTTACCAATGCTGAAAACAAGAAAACATTGCTACCGTATGAACCTTCGGTGTCCCACAATGGTGCCTGTGTCACAGAGCTATGGTCGAATGACACTGGGTGAGATAGCTTGCATAATAAGGATGGGCTCATGGGGAGGTTCGTACTGTATCTCCTTACATTTAAAGCATCCATTGCCTTTTTTATAAAAAAATGCTCACTACATTCGAGGACACACAATAAAGTACACTTCACGACTCGGATCCCAATTTCAGATCCATATCCATGATGGACCACATCCATACATGCATCTGATTAGCAAACCAATTCTCATTTGTACAGCATTTACTTCACCGCTCCTCATCAACACCGACATTATGAGTCACTCCTGCACACATCCATCTCTGCCTGCACTTGCAGCCGTGCCCCCGTTCCCTCCTGCCTCAACCCCAATGCCACCTCCTTTACCTCCTCCATTACCAAAGCCTCCCTTGAATCCTTCCCCTCCTCCCCCGTCCCCTCCTGCGTCACCTTTCCCCCTGCATCCTTCTCTTCAGACACCACCATTACCTCCTCCCTCCCGTCCTTCATCACCTCCTCCCCCAACCCCTGGACCTCCCAATCCTTCTCCACCACATGCTTCACGTGGGTTTTGAGTGAAAGCTCCTTTGTTGTTGAGTGGAACCTCCTTCGTCAGTGCATAGCTGCATGTGCGCCGTCTTGCTTTCCAGACACACATACCGACCATCCTTCATTGCTGCATGTGCTCCGTCTTGCTTTCCAGACACACATACTGACCATACTGCATTGACCTTTCTGGGACCTGCAGCGAGCCCTTCCCCTCCGAGGCCTCCTTCACCACCCATTCCAGGTAAGTCACGTCAAGGAAGCAAGCTTGCGCCTGAGTGCATGCATGTGCACCAGGTTACAGCTCTCAGAGATCATGTTGGGTTTCACAGGTGTGAATCGTTCGTCAGTCAATCTTATGTTTGCAGGAAGCCCTCCTCCCCCCAGTCCTCAGCCCCCCCCGCCTCCAATGCTCCCTTCACCTCCTCTTCCTAGCTCTCCTCTTTCCCACCCCTCTCCAGCCTCACCATCTCCTGCACAGCCATCTCCTCCACTGCCATCTCCGTGTAAGTAACAAACCCGAGCATTGAGCTTGCGAGCGCCATCTGCTTGAAACCCGACGTGTTGTAAGCCCACATCAACTGGCCTTTTCTTTGGTCTGCAGCAAGCAAGCGCTTCCCTCCCACCCCATCTCAGCCACCTTCACTCCCACAGCACTGCTGGTCATCAGGAACTTAGGAAACTTAGCGATGACGTTCATACATGCCTGAACCTTTCGCCTCCCAATTTCCATTTCCTGCAACATTGTCAAATGTACTTGGAATACCGAGTTTTGCATACGCCTGACCCTTGCCTCATGTCTGCAGTGAGACCCTCTCCACCGATCCTGCAACATTGTCAAACGTACTTGGAATACTGAGTTTTGCATACGCCTGACCCTTGCCTCATGTTTGCAGTGAGACCCTCTCCACCGATCCCAACCCCACCTCCCCAACACACTCCTAGCTGGTGCGTCAGGGCTTCCTTGCTTCCAGAAAGGCACACCACATTCCTGTTTCATGCCGGGACTGGAAGCTATGCTTTAGGTGCATGTCAGCAGATATTGAGCCATCAGCCCCTTTTTGACGCAAAGTGGCATCATCATCATCATCATCATCATTTACTTTTCCATTGTCCATATCATCCTCTTTTTTCTTCTTCTTCTTCTTCTTCTTCTTCTTCTTCTTCTTCTTCTTCTTCTTCTTCTTCCTCTTCTTCTTCTTCTTCTTCTTCTTCCTCTTCCTCTTCTTCTTCTTTTTCTTCTTCTTCTTCTTCTTCTTCTTCTTCTTCTTTTTCTTCTTCTTCTTCTTCTTCTTCTTCTTCTTCTTCTTCTTCCTCTTCCTCTTCCTCTTCCTCTTCATCGTAAGCATCACCACCAGCGATTTCTTGGCCCACCATACTGCAGGCCCAGACCACCTCAGCCAGCTCCTCCTGAGCCTTCACCATTGCTATCGATAGCACGCCCACAGCAGCCTCCTGCTCCCAGTCCCCTATCACCACAGCCTCCCTCACCCCAAGCACCGAATGTGCCACCTCCTGGCCCTCCCTCCCCTCTTTCCCGACTGCCACCGCAACCACACCACCCAGAGCCTCCAGCTCCCAGTCCTCCATCGCCACAGCCACCTTCACCACAAGCACCAAATGTGCCACCTCCTGTCTCTCCTTCCCCTCTCTCCCCACTGCCACCGCCACCACACCAGCCAGAGCCTCCAGCTCCCAGTCCTCCATCGCCACAGGCCCCTCCACCTCCAGCACCAAATGTGCCACCTCCTGTCTCTCCTTCCCCTCTCTCCCCACTGCCACCGCCACCACACCAGCCAGAGCCTCCAGCTCCCAGTCCTCCATCGCCACAGGCCCCTCCACCTCCAGCACCAAATGTGCCACCTCCTGTCTCTCCTTCCCCTCTCTCCCCACTTCCACCGCCACCACACCAGCCAGAGCCTCCAGCTCCCAGTCCTCCATCGCCACAGGCCCCTCCACCTCCAGCACCAAATGTGCCACCTCCTGTCTCTCCTTCCCCTCTCTCCCCACTGCCACCGCCACCACACCAGCCAGAGCCTCCAGCTCCCAGTCCTCCATCGCCACAGCCACCTTCACCACAAGCACCAAATGTGCCACCTCCTGTCTCTCCTTCCCCTTTCTCCCCACTGCCACCGCCACCACACCAGCCAGAGCCTCCAGCTCCCAGTCCTCCATCGCCACAGCCACCTTCACCACAAGCACCGAACATCCCACCTCCTGTCTCTCCTTCCCCTCTCTCCCCACTGCCACCGCCACCACACCAGCCAGAGCCTCCAGCTCCCAGTCCTCCATCGCCACAGCCGGCTTCACCACAAGCACCTAACATCCCACCTCCTGTCCCTCCTTCCCCACTCTCCCCACTGCCACCGCCACCACACCAGCCAGAGCCTCCAGCTCCCAGTCCTCCATCGCCACAGCCACCTTCACCACAAGCACCAAATGTGCCACCTCCTGTCTCTCCTTCCCCTCTCTCCCCACTGCCACCGCCACCACACCAGCCAGAGCCTCCAACTCCCAGTCCTCCATCGCCACAGCCACCTTCACCACAAGCACCGAACATCCCACCTCCTGTCTCTCCTTCCCCTCTCTCCCCACTGCCACCGCCACCACACCAGCCAGAGCCTCCAGCTCCCAGTCCTCCATCGCCACAGCCGGCTTCACCACAAGCACCTAACATCCCACCTCCTGTCCCTCCTTCCCCACTCTCCCCACTGCCACCGCCACCACACCAGCCAGAGCCTCCAGCTCCCAGTCCTCCATCGCCACAGCCACCTTCACCACAAGCACCAAATGTGCCACCTCCTGTCTCTCCTTCCCCTCTCTCCCCACTGCCACCGCCACCACACCAGCCAGAGCCTCCAGCTCCCAGTCCTCCATCGCCACAGCCACCTTCACCACAAGCACCAAATGTGCCACCTCCTGTCTCTCCTTCCCTTCTCTCTCCACTTCCACTGCCACCACAGCAGCCAGAGCCTCCAGCTCCCAGTCCTCCATCGCCACAGCCACCTTCACCACAAGCACCGAACATCCCACCTCCTGTCTCTCCTTCCCCTCTCTCCCCACTGCCACCGCCACCACAGCAGCCAGAGCCTCCAGCTCCCAGTCCTCCATCGCCACAGCCGGCTTCACCACAAGCACCTAACATCCCACCTCCTGTCCCTCCTTCCCCACTCTCCCCACTGCCACCGCCACCACACCAGCCAGAGCCTCCAGCTCCCAGTCCTCCATCGCCACAGCCACCTTCACCACAAGCACCAAATGTGCCACCTCCTGTCTCTCCTTCCCCTCTCTCCCCACTTCCACCGCCACCACACCAGCCAGAGCCTCCAGCTCCCAGTCCTCCATTGCCACAGCCACCTTCACCACAAGCACCGAGCATCCCACCTCCTGTCTCTCTTTCCCCTCTCTCCCCACTGCCACCGCCACCACACCAGCCAGAGCCTCCAGCTCCCAGTCCTCCATCGCCACAGGCCCCTCCACCTCCAGCACCAAATGTGCCACCTCCTGTCTCTCCTTCCCCTCTCTCCCCACTGCCACCGCCACCACACCAGCCAGAGCCTCCAGCTCCCAGTCCTCCATCGCCTCAGCCGGCTTCACCACAAGTACCTAACATCCCACCTCCTGTCTCTCCTTCCCCTCTCTCCCCACTGCCACCGCCACCACAGCAGCCAGAGCCTCCAGCTCCCAGTCCTCCATCGCCACAGCCACCTTCACCACAAGCACCAAATGTGCCACTTCCTGTCTCTCCTTCCCCTCTCTCCCCACTGCCACCGCCACCACACCAGCCAGAGCCTTCAGCTCCTTGTCCTCCATCGCCACAGCCACCTTCACCACAAGCACCAAATGTGCCACCTTCTGTCTCTCCTTCCCCTCTCTCCCCACTTCCACCGCCACCACACCAGCCAGAGCCTCCAGCTCCCAGTCCTCCATCGCCACAGGCCCCTCCACCTCCAGCACCAAATGTGCCACCTCCTGTTTCTCCTTCCCCTCTCTCCCCACTGCCACCGCCACCACACCAGCCAGAGCCTCCAGCTCCCAGTCCTCCATCGCCACAGCCGGCTTCACCACAACCACCGAGCATCCCACCTCCTGTCTCTCTTTCCCCTCTCTCCCCACTGCCACCGCCACCACAGCAGCCAGAGCCTCCAGCTCCCAGTCCTCCATCGCCACAGCCACCTTCACCACAAGCACCGAACATCCCACCTCCTGTCCCTCCTTCCCCTCTCTCCCCACTGCCACCGCCATCACACCAGCCAGAGCCTCCAGCTCCCAGTCCTACATCGCCACAGCCGGCTTCACCACAAGCACCTAACATCCCAACTCCTGTCCCTCCTTCCCCTCTCTCCCCACTTCCACCGCCACCACACCAGCCAGAGCCTCCAGCTCCCAGTCCTCCATCGCCACAGCCACCTTCACCACAAGCACCAAATGTCCCACCTCCTGTCTCACCTTCCCCTCTCTCCCCACTGCCAACGCCACCACACCTGCCAGAGCCTCCAGCTCCCAGTCCTCCATCGCCACAGCCACCTTCACCATAAGCACCAAACATCCCACCTCCTGTCTCTCCTTCCCCTCTCTCCCCACTGCCACCGCCACCACAGCAGCCAGAGTCTCCAGCTCCCAGTCCTCCATCGCCACAGCCGGCTTCACCACAAGCACCTAACATCCCAACTCCTGTCCCTCCTTCCCCTCTCTCCCCACTTCCACCGCCACCACACCAGCCAGAGCCTCCAGCTCCCAGTCCTCCATCGCCACAGCCACCTTCACCACAAGCACCTAACATCCCACCTCCTGTCTCTCCTTCCCCTCTCTCCCCACTTCCACCGCCACCACACCAGCCAGAGCCTCCAGCTCCCAGTCCTCCATCGCCACAGGCCCCTCCACTTCCAGCACCAAATGTGCCACCTCCTGTCTCTCCTTCCCCTCTCTCCCCACTTCCGCTGCCACCATACCAGCCAGAGCCTCCAGCTCCCAGTCCTCCATCGCCACAGCCACCTTCACCACAAGCACCAAATGTGCCACCTCCTGTCTCTCCCTCCCCTCTTTCCCCACTTCCACCGCCACCACACCAGCCAGAGCCTCCAGCTCCCAGTCCTCCATCGCCACAGCCACCTTCACCACAAGCACCAAATGTGCCACCTCCTGTCTCTCCTTCCCCTCTCTCCCCACTGCCACCGCCACCACACCAGCCAGAGCCTCCAGCTCCCAGTCCTCCATCGCCACAGGCCCCTCCACCTCCAGCACCAAATGTGCCACCTCCTGTCTCTCCTTTCCCTCTCTCCCCACTGCCACCGCCACCACACCAGCCAGAGCCTCCAGCTCCCAGTCCTCCATCGCCTCAGCCACCTTCACCACAAGCACCGAACATCCCACCTCCTGTCTCTCCTTCCCCTCTCTCTCCACTTCCACCGCCACCACACCAGCCAGAGCCTCCAGCTCCCAGTCCTCCATCGCCACAGGCCCCTCCACTTCCAGCACCAAATGTGCCACCTCCTGTGTCTCCTTCCCCTCTCTCCCCACTTCCGCTGCCACCATACCAGCCAGAGCCTCCAGCTCCCAGTCCTCCATCGCCACAGCCACCTTCACCACAAGCACCAAATGTGCCACCTCCTGTCTCTCCTTCCCCTCTCTCCCCACTGCCACCGCCACCACACCAGCCAGAGCCTCCAGCTCCCAGTCCTCCATCGCCACAGCCACCTTCACCACAAGCACCAAATGTGCCACCTCCTGTCTCTCCTTCCCCTCTCTCCCCACTGCCACCGCCACCACACCAGCCAGAGCCTCCAGCTCCCAGTCCTCCATCGCCACAGGCCCCTCCACCTCCAGCACCAAATGTGCCACCTCCTGTCTCTCCTTCCCCTCTCTCCCCACTGCCACCGCCACCACACCAGCCAGAGCCTCCAGCTCCCAGTCCTCCATCGCCTCAGCCGGCTTCACCACAAGCACCTAACATCCCACCTCCTGTCTCTCCTTCCCCTCTCTCCCCACTGCCACCGCCACCACAGCAGCCAGAGCCTCCAGCTCCCAGTCCTCCATCGCCACAGCCACCTTCACCACAAGCACCAAATGTGCCACCTCCTGTCTCTCCTTCCCTTCTCTCTCCACTTCCACTGCCACCACAGCAGCCAGAGCCTCCAGCTCCCAGTCCTCCATCGCCACAGCCACCTTCACCACAAGCACCAAACATCCCACCTCCTGTCTCTCCTTCCCCTCTCTCCCCACTGCCACCGCCACCACAGCAGCCAGAGCCTCCAGCTCCCTGTCCTCCATCGCCACAGCCACCTTCACCACAAGCACCAAATGTGCCACCTCCTGTCTCTCCTTCCCCTCTCTCCCCACTGCCACCGCCACCACACCAGCCAGTGCCTCCAGCTCCCAGTCCTCCATCGCCACAGCCACCTTCACCACAAGCACCAAATGTGCCACCTCCTGTCTCTCCTTCCCCTCTCTCCCCACTTCCACCGCCACCACACCAGCCAGAGCCTCCAGCTCCCAGTCCTCCATTGCCACAGCCACCTTCACCACAAGCACCGAGCATCCCACCTCCTGTCTCTCTTTCCCTTCTCTCCCCACTGCCACCGCCACCACACCAGCCAGAGCCTCCAGCTCCCAGTCCTCCATCGCCACAGCCACCTTCACCACAAGCACCAAATGTGCCACTTCCTGTCTCTCCTTCCCCTCTCTCCCCACTGCCACCGCCACCACACCAGCCAGTGCCTCCAGCTCCCAGTCCTCCATCGCCACAGCCGGCTTCACCACAAGCACCGAGCATCACACCTCCTGTCTCTCTTTCCCCTCTCTCCCCACTGCCACCGCCACCACACCAGCCAGAGCCTCCAGCTCCCAGTCCTCCATCGCCACAGCCACCTTCACCACAAGCACCAAATGTGCCACCTCCTGTCTCTCCTTCCCCTCTCTCCCCACTGCCACCGCCACCACACCAGCCAGAGCCTCCAGCTCCCAGTCCTCCATCGCCACAGCCACCTTCACCACAAGCACCAAATGTGCCACCTCCTGTCTCTCCTTCCCCTCTCTCCCCACTGCCACCGCCACCACACCAGCCAGAGCCTCCAGCTCCCAGTCCTCCATCGCCACAGCCACCTTCACCACAAGCACCAAATATGTCACCTCCTGTTTTTCCCTCCCCTCTATCCCCAATGCAGATGCCAGAGCCTAGATTTCCCAGTTTCCCATCGCCACAGCCACCTTCACCCCAAATACCGAGTGTGCCACTTCCTGCTTTTCCTTCCCCTCTTTCCCCACTGCCAACGCCCCTGGAGCATCCTGGACTGCTTGCACCTAGTCCTCCATCACCACAACCCTCCTCACCCCAAGGGCCAAATATACCACCTCCTTCCTCTCCTTTTCCTTCTGCTCCTGTATCAACGCCACCACACCCTCTCTCTCCACAGTCTCCTGCTTTGCCACCACCTATGATACCCTTCCCTCCAGCTCCTCTACCCCCCCCACCACACCCTTTTTCTCTACATGCACCAGGCCTGCCATCTCCCTCTTCTCCACAGGCACTAGATCCGCCTCCTCCTCAACCTCCACAACCCCAAGGTCCACCTGCGCCACCGCCCTTTCCTCCCCAATATTTTCAATATCCAATACTACCTCCCGGTCCTTCTCAGCAGCCCCCCCCTCCATCATCTCCTGTCCCTCCGTCCCCTCCTCGCTCTCCGCCATCTCCGCCATCACCACCATCTTCAAATCTCATACCTGCCTCCCCTCCTGCCTCCCCTGCATATCCCCCCTCATTTCCATCGCCTCCCACTCCTCCGTTGCCACAGCTCGCCTCCCAAACCCAACCACCCCCTCCTCCTCCTTTACAACCACCACGCCCAGCCCTCCCATCAGTACCTCCCTCACCACCCCCCACGCCCATCAGCCAATTTGTAGCAGGTCAGTGCTGCTTGAGGACCCATGTGTTGCCAGGAGGGGTGGCATTCTGCTGTGGCCGTGGTGGGAGACTTTGGTGTGTGCAATAGCAAGCAGTCTGAATGCTTGGTAAGGCGAAAGTTTGAAGGAAGCTTGGCTGGCTGCTACCATGGCCCCAGGGCATCCTCTGCATAATCCTCTGAAGCTTTCAGTGAAAGAACATGTAGGTTGTTTCTGTGAAAGAACAACAACAAGCGTCTCCCATTTGGTCCCATAAAATAACAAGTAAGAGCAGCCTCCATGTGGTCCCATGGGAACGCATGTGGGAGCATCCTCTGCAGGGTCTGATGAGACAGAGTCATGTGGTCATTCCTGTAGATTGCTCCACATTCTGGGCTCTAGCCCCTGTGTGCATGTTGCGGATCTTGAGAGGGACCACACTCCCAAGCACAGCTGCCTCAAACAAAAGCAGCTGAGGCGGATGCATGCTGTCTGTGTTTGCTTGCAGACCTTGAGAGGAACAAGCCACCCACCAACAACTACACCTACACCGAGGCAGAGAGGATGCTTGAGAAAGCTGGCTTTGGAGATGTGGTGCATTATTCCACAAATGTCACGCTTGGCAACACTACTCAGCCTGATAACAGCACCTCAAGTGGAGAGGAGAGCGGCCCCCTCACAATGTTTGTGTCATCGACAGAGGGTATCCAGGCCCTTGCTAACCTCTATGCCCCAGCGGGGTTGACTGGTGCCAAAGCCTTGGAAGCATTTTTCAACAACCCGGTGGCAATGAGAGAGGTAAGGGATGCGCTGCCCACGAACTGGTCACGCTGAGGTGTGTGTTTGTGTGTGTGTGTGTATGTGTGTGTGTCCTTGCGTGCATGCACATGGTGGCATACGTTACACAAATGCGCCAAAAACTATTTTGATGAGTACATAAGGCTTGCGCGCAATGTCTAGACATGCAAAAGCACAACAGGCTGTATTTTGACAATTACAGTCTTCAAACTTAGCCTTTTATGTCTATGCTTGTGCTCTTGTTGGAGCATTTAGAAACCTTGGATGCCCGCCAGTGCTGCAGGTTTCCACTTCCAGTGGAAACTTGTTGAGAGCAGCGTCATGCAGAAGTGCGAGTTACTGTGCACTTTGCTGTAATGGCGCAACTGATGTGAACAGAAGTCATCATTGCACGTGATCTGTCGGGCAGTATTTGGATCTGTGAGTGCAATGTGCGTAACCGTCTGTAAGGATCAGCAAATTAAAAATTGAATTTGTCTGCTTTGTGCCAATTGAGTGTTTGGCTGTTGCTGGTTTGGTCAATGTTCAGATCTGCAGTGTGTTGGATGCAGTGTGTTGGGTGCTCTGTGCAGGAACAGCATTGGTGTACGCCTATCCTGAGAACATGCAGTGCAGGACCACAAGGAAATGCAAGTGCAGGAGACACGGTGCAGGGTCACAAGGAGATGCAGCTCTGGATCACAAGGAGATGCAGCGCAGGATCACAAGGAGAACATTTGTGTTTAAGCACCTGTCCCTCTTGCGCCATTCCTGCAGGTATTGACCTCACTGATGCTCAAAGGTGGCGTTCAGATTAATGAGACGTCAGATTCTGGTGGAGCATCAATCAAGTCATATGCATCTAGGTATGGAGTTAATGAATGAGCACCAAGAATATAGCTCTTCAATTTGATGGAATCCGCTCGTCGAGCCCGACTTATAAAAATTGAAATATTGGGGGAGATATGGGCGAAAACGTCAAAACACGCCACTAGACACTTCACTTCAAATACTTAACTATATTATAAAAATATTAAAAACATGATTATGTATCTTTTGGAACATTACAGTGAAGTCGCTGCACGCACACGCACGCTCACGCTTAAGGGTTTAGGGTTAGTTGGTTAGCTTTAGGGTTTAGGGATAGGGTTAGATGGCCTGCCGTGTCCGATGATCTGCTCTTACAAACCATACGAAGCTTCAAACCCCCCTTCCCCCCCTGACACCTCGCGGGTTTGGCAGCATCATTCTTAACGTATCTGTTACAATTGGCTGTCACTAACCATATGGTTGTCGCAGCATTGGTTTAATGTTGCCTAATAAATCAGCTATCAGCTAATCATCGGGGAAAAGAAAGTATGCCTGAAAGCCCTCTGGGCAAGCCATTTGACATGCAAACTTGCCAAGTTGTGTCCTGATACCTTTCTTTGTGTGTGTGTGTGTGTGTGTGTGTGTGTGTGTGTGTGTGTGTGTGTGTGTGTGTGTGTGTGTGTGTGTGTGTGTGTGTGTGTGTGTGTGTGTGTGTGTGTGTTTATGTTACCAGGCATGGCGGTTATAGTGGAGACAGGCATAATTGTGATTTACTCAGTTCTAAACCTGCAAGCATAGGTGCACCTGCTTCCTGGGATTGCTGATTCTGCCATGGAGGTCACAATTGAGAGAGGCATCACTAACCTGCGCTCATCTTGTGTCATTGTGTGAGCCTGTGTGTGCGTGCCTGCTTTCCAAAATGCAGATGTTGCCATGGAGGTCATGATGGAGTAAGGTGTCACTCATCTGTGCTCATTTGGTGTCATTGTGTGTGTCTGTGAGTGTGTGGCGCCTGCATCCCAGAATGAGGATTTTGGCATGGAGGTCTTGTTGGAGGACGGCTCTGACACACGGCTCTCACAAAGTAGCTCATCTGTGTGTGTTTGCACGCCTACATCCCAGGAATGAGGACGTTGCCATGGAGGTTGTGGTGGAGGATGGCTCTGTCACCGGGCTCTCACTAGAAAGCTTGTCCGGGCAGAGGCGCATGCTCCAGAGCACCTCCAGCCCCGTAGCCCCCGTAGATGGCAAGTTTGTGACTCCCAACCAAAACACCTTTTACTACATTAAGGGCAGTTATGTGCCCATCGCAAGCAGCGTGTCCTTACAAGTGCAGCAGAGCTTCATCCCGCCACCACCACCGCCTCCCCTGCCCCCCAGCCCCCCTCCCAACCCGCCCAGCCCCAATGCCCCACCCTTAACCCCTGCATTGCCTGCGCCGCCCCCCAACGTGCCACCTCTGCCGCCTTCCCCTCCACCCCCATCTTCCCCCCACCCACCTGCACCACCAACTCCGACACTGCCAGCATCACCTTTGCCACCTCCACCCCCATCTTCCCCCCACCCACCTGCACCACCAACTCCACCACAGCCAGTTCCATTGCTGCCAGCGCCAGCCCCACCTCATCCCCATCCACCTGCCCTACCAACGCCGCCACAGCCGTCTCCACCACTGCCAGCATCCCCTCTTGCCCCTGAGTTCTCTCCCTTGCACCCACCATCTCCACCATCACCATCACCACCATTACCACCATCACCACCACCTGTGCCACTTCCGCCGCAGCCGCCTCCTGTACCCCTCAGCCAAGACATGGCAGGTGTGTAGGTTCAGCTTAACCGTTTTGTATTTGTCCCTATATTTGCCAAGAAAATGTGCAACTGCAGCAGGGCATGGAAGGGGCATGGGTTCAGCCATTTGCTGCGCCTGGAAATGGTGTTCTTGATTTGTCATGATGTGCGAGCAGCTTGATCCTGGGCACGCAGTCCATTGCATGAGACCTGTTCCCCCCGGCGGATGCGCACAGCCGCCTTGCTTCTCTTTTGTATGTGTCCACCAGGGAGAAGCAATGCTCGCCAATATTTATTTCGTACAGTCAACTGGTCTGTCCGGCTCTGGTGACTATGTCATGTCATTTGAGACCCAGCTCCAGGTCTGGAGTACCTAATGTGCAGTTAAGGGGATTTTTCAAGCAGCCAAAATGATCTTTAGGGCTCCAGGCTTGGAGTACTTGAGGTGACATGTACAGCTTAAGGGGCATTTGGCTGTACATGTGGCTGCACAGTGGCTGTGGCTGCGCACAGCCAAAGAGACCCCTCAATATTAGCCACAGGAATCTTTAAAACTCTAGGCCTGTAGTGTCAAAGGTGAAGTGTGCAGCCGAAGGGACCTTTCACTCTGCCAAGTGGGCTTCTAGAACACAAGGCCTGGAGTGACAAAGGTGAAGTGAGCAGCCAAAGGACCCCTAAAAGTAGCCAAAGGAGTCTCCACAAACTCCAGGTCTGGAGTGTTAAGGGTGGAGTGTGCTGTCAAAGGGGCATTGGGGACTTTGGGACTCCAGGCCTTGAGTATTAGAGATAGCATGCAGCCACGGAAGCTTTCAGAAGCGAGCAAGCAAGGTTGCAAATGCATGGTCCTGCCTTGCGACTTTCGACGAACCTGATGACTCCCCTCTGCTTCGACCATCACAGACCTGGACAAGAACAAGCCACCGACAAACAACCAGACCTACACAGCCGTGGAGGATTTGCTGCTGAGGGCGGGCCTGGGAAACATCGTGTACGAGCTGGCAGAGGAGGCTGCCAACACCACAGGCGATGGTCGGGTGACCATGTTCGTCACCTCGGATGAGGGCATCCAGGCCCTTGCAAGCTCTTTTGCACCGCCCGGCACTTCAGAAGCAGACGCCTTGGCCATGTTCCTGGGCAACTATGAGGCCATGAGGGAGGTGAGGCAGCTGCCTGACTCAATTGAGTTTGTCGTTGTTGCCGGACTTGAAGCAATGCCTGACCTGCCGTCTCCTGTATGCTCGTCAGGTTCTACAACATTCTTTAATAGTGGGACTGGTCGGTTAAAGTGATGCTTTGTCACTCATAATATCCCCTTTGATGCCTTTGATATGCAACCTTGCTGCAGCAATGCAAGTACCGTCGCCTCATCTTGCTGCAACACGTGCCTATAACGGCACTTTTGAGCTTTGGATAACTATAGCATTCCAGTAAGCCATGTCACCTGGAGCGTGCAGCTCAACAAGCTTGACACGAGCAAACAGCTGCGGTGTATTTTTGGTTGCACAGGTACTGACGTCACTGATATTGGATGGCGACACCAAGGTGGATGAGACGTCAGACTCAGTGAAGTCTTACCCATCACGGTATGAAGCAGTCCTTCCATTTGCTTGTTTTATGAGCGTAGCCTTTTCGGTGTCAAGCACCTGTTGAGCTGCTCCTTTAACTTCACTCTCAGGGTATATTTAGGACGACTTACTATAAGTGCTGGATGCCATCAATCCAATTGTTCCCAAAAAAAGGAATGTTTTGGTCAGGCATCTCTCCCTTTCCTACTTTTGCTGTGCTTGTGTGTCCGTGGTTCTCTGTGGATCGTAGTGTAGCTGCGTCAAAAGAAACACATGAATGGTAGCGTCAAGGAGGCCCAACAATACACATTTCCTTTGGCTGGCTGCTCTGGCCTGAGTCTGGCACTGTCCATGGTGCCGTCCTCCTGTGTGTGCAGCAACCGAGATGTGCAAGTGAGCGTGGTGGTGGAGCAGTCTGCCGTGACTGAGATGGCCCTCGAGAGGGCGCGGCCCTCCAGGCGGGCCCTGCTCAGCAGTTCCAGCTCCGGTGTGAATGGGAAGTACATCTCACCTAACGGCCACACCTTTTTCTATCTCACTGACTCCCCTGTGGCGGATAGTGTGGCGGCCAAGATTCAGGAGGCTTTGGCGCAGGCCTACCCTACTGCCTCATCACCACCACCTCCACCACCAACAGAGGCAGCCACCCCAGACGTGGTAAGTGTTTAGTGTATGTGTACATGTGTATGTGTCATCAATGCTTGGGTCAAGTATCTTTCGTTCCTCCAATCTTGATTAGGTACACCCTATTAAATTAACCTTGGTTGCCGAATCCTCCAGTGCGAGCTACCATTGCTTGTGTACGTATGTCACCGAAACCTGGAACAATAATGCCATTTGCCTCTCCAGCCTGTTTCCAGCTTCATTTCCTGTTCCCTCAAGTCCCCTCTTAACTACCTTTCTTGAACCGCCCTCTTACAATTTCATGATTTGTAGGACTTTGACACCACGCTTCCGGTGCTTTCTCCTCGGGAGCCTTTTGAGGAGCAGGCCAGGGTGCCTGACCCGCTCGACCCGACCACCATGCTGGAGGCTGTTGTGTCAAGGATTCTTGTGACCGGTGCTTTTGATGCCATGTGGATGGACACAGGGGCAGCTGTCACTGATGATGTGGATGCCCAGCCGGACATAGTAGTGAGTGACAATGGAATTGAGTGAGCACTTGCATTGTTGGTGCATGAGGTTTGTATGAAACCCGTTTTAAAATGGCACAGGGCAGTTGCGCTGGCATGCTTTTAATTGTGAGCATTCCATTTTATTCTTAACCTATTCACTAAAGCACCTCTCTGAAAGCTTTCTGTATAGGTTGCAATGGCATGGAGAATTTACATTTTGATAGCTTGCATTTGTCAGCCTCGCCTTGCTTGTTCCCTGTATGACTAGAGCACCACATCACACACCTGTTGCCCTATCCCTGCCCCTGTCCACCCGGCTGTTCTTCACAAGCCTTATCACGATGAGATAATGCGAGGGATCTTTGAAGTGTACATTCATCAGCCTTGCCTTGGTTGTGGTCTTCGTGACTGAGCACCACATCACACACCTGTTGCCCTATCCCTGCAGCTGTTCAACCAGCTGTTCTTCACAAGCCTTATCACTATGAGATAATGCGAGGGATCTTTAAAGTGTACATTCATCAGCCTTGCCTTGGTTGTGGTCTTCGTGACTGAGCACCACATCACACACCTGTTGCCCTATCCCTGCAGCTGTTCAACCAGCTGTTCTTCACAAGCCTTATCATTACGAGATAATGCGAGGGATCTTTGAAGTGTACATTCATCAGCCTTGCGTTGGTTGTGGTCTTCGTGACTGAGCAGCACATCACACACATCTGTTGCCCTGTCCCTGCAGCTCTTCAACCAGCTTCTCCTCACGAGTCCTACAGGGGAAGTCACAGTCGTAGAGGAGAAAAGAGGCAGCAACGTCAGCATCGGCATCAGTCGCCCCACTGCGCCTGATGCGCCGTTCCTCATTCGATACATGGCATGGGATGTTGCTGGAAACCCTGCGGTGGCAAAGTTGCGCATGGTGCACACAGTTTGCGAAACGGTGAGGAAGAAGAACGGTGGAGTGAGCTTATGGCACAGGATCTTCTTGTAGGTAGCATGACCTGGCATCTGTCCTCACAAGGATTGAAAAGAGCACACGATTGCGCAAATGGACTTCAGAGTGCCTTGGTATTTAAATTTGTGTTTGCGTACTTTACTTCCTTCTCGCCATTTCTTTTGCAACAAAGGAGCGTTGGGCATGGAAAAGTGCGCCTGACCTCAGTTGTCCATGTGCCAGTGGTCATCAGTGGTAGCGTTGTGACATTTGCCACGTGCTAAGCGTGTGTGCACCGACAGCCAAGGGCTGCTGAGCTGCTCATTTGTCCATAGCTTCCTCACTTTCCCACAATCCAAGTCCATACCTGCCTCATTTGTCCATATGTGTCAGTGGTGCCCCCGTCACACTGACCACAGGCTGGGCGTATATTCACCGACAGCCAAGGGCTGCTGAGCTGCTCATTTGTCCATAGCTGCCTCATTTGTCCATGTGTTTGTGGCAACCATGTGACACTGACCACAGGCCGAGCATATGTGCACCGACAGCCAAGGGCTGCTGAGCTGCTCGGTTGAAGGAGTCTGCGTCGGTCTAGGCTTCATCTCCATTGGGCGGTCTGAGGGTGGCACAGGTTGGTGGCATGGCTTCACCACTCAGGTGGCCCCAACTAAGTAACTGAGATGACTTGCATAAGCTCAATTAGTCTGCGTTGGTCCAGGCTTCACTTCCACTGGGCGGTCTGGGGGCAGCACAGGTTGGTCGCATGTCTTTAGTGACCCAGTGCTGCACAAACCCCCCTAGCAACCATTACTCTATTTGCAGACTCACTGAAAGCATGTGCACTTGGGCGACTTGGGGGCGGCGCAGATTGGCAGCATGGTTTAGCACTTAGACGGCTCCAAGAACTGGAACAATCAAACTGGAAGAAAATAAAAATGAACACGTTCCATTGGGCGGCCTGGGGGCGGCGCAGGTTTGTGGCATGGCTCGACACTGCTAGACTGCTCCAACTACTGGAATGACCGGAATGACTGAAATAATCAGGAAGGACTTGAACAACTGCAATGAGTCTGCACCAGCCCAGGCTTTACCTCCATTGGATGGTCCATGGCCAGCACAGGCTGGTTGCATGTCCTTTGTGAGGCAGTGCTGCACAAACTCTTAGCAACCATTACCCAACGTGCTGACTCACTAAAATCGTGTGCACCTGGGCACAGTGCTGCTTGATCAGCCCAAAAGCAGGCCAGGCACCTGTTCCGCCAGCAAGGGATTCTGGAAAAGGAAGCACAGCAATCTCTGGGATCCATCAGGGGGAAAAAATGCCGTACCCATTTATGGACAGCTGCTCTGAAATCACGGCGCCCACCCAGCGTTGACTATTAGAGTGAACCCTGGAAGCGACTGGGCAATGGTGCACCTGACATTTTTCCCATGATGTTGCTCCTGCAGGGCAAGGGCAGGGCTCCGATGCATTGCTTGAGGCTCCCACTCTGCAGCTCTTGGGCTCCCTCGCTGTGGAAATTGCTGAGGGGCAGACCTATCAACGGTGTCCACCATTTGCCAATGACGCAGATCCAATCTGTGACCGGTGAGTGAGATGCCTCCTGCATCAAGGGACTCAAAGCTGAGCTCCTTGGGGGCACAGACTCAGATCTGTGGAACAGCTCCAAGCCCATGTTTGGTAGTGTACTTGGAGCAGGTACACGCTGTGTCCCGTTTTCACATGCTTCCTGGATTCCATTCCATCCCTACGTGCTAGTACTGCATGCGTGGTGTACGTTGGCAATATGCAGATGCTGCATGTATGCATATACTATATGCATCCGTTAACAGCCACAAAGGCGTTTGGTCTTGGAAGTATTGCAGCAGCTCATTACACGCAATTTCTGGAACTGCTACTGCCACGTTCCGTACCTGAAAGCTGAGGCTTTGTATTCGACCTTTTGGCGGGTATCATGCAACAGGCTGGTGGTGCTTCGTGTTTGATCATGACAATTACTTGTCGCATCCTTTTTTGTAGGCATGGCCAGTTCTGTTATTCTTTGCTACACATGCAGGGGGCCTCGGGTAGCCGCTGGGGGTGGTCCAGAAGTCGTTACAATTACATGCACCTTCCAGCCTGCGCTCAACAACAAGGTGGGTGTCAGGGCATCTGCCTGCTTGTTTGCTGCGGCGGAAATTGCTGGTGGCTTATGTTGTAAGCAGCCCACAAATCTGACTGTGTGCAGCTTTGCATTTGTGCCTTCAATCAGTGACGCATTCTATGTGCATGCCTGCACACAGGAAGTCAACCCTCGCAAGCCTGCAGTACCCTTTGCACCAGATGGCCTGTCACTATGTGGATTGAACACGAGTGATGGAATTGGGACATGGCACATTGATTTCCAGGTGAGTGCCCCTCTCTGTTGCAAGCCAGCAACCTAGTGCTGTTTGCGGTTTCATCCAGGGACACCCCTGCAGAGAAAGCAGGCTCCAGGTTGAGAGTTTAGGTACCTTGCAAACAAGTGGACACTGGTAACATGACTAGTAAATGGCAATTCCCTTTTACTCAGGTAGATTGAGACGAAAGGTCCACCGCATTTGCAACAGGCAATGACATTTTCTGCTTGTTTGGTATTGCGAATGCAGGCCCAGAGCAAAGAGGGGCTCACTTCTCAGCAAGCGACCCGCAGGCTGAAGGTCATCCAAGACTGTGAGGTCGGGCAGATCACCTGCGACACTGGTTTGTGTGCCGATAGCCTTGTTGCGTGCCTGGAAGGCGTGGCAGGGGAGGAAACTCAGCTGGCTGCCCCGAGCATTGTTCTGAAGGAGGTCCCAGGTGCGTGCGATGCAGGAAGGAGACAGGCGTTTTAGGGGGGGGTTGCCTTCAGTGATCCTGCAGGCAAAATGGCACAAAGGACTGGCAATGTGTAAGTGATAGATCGGAAGGCCATCAGAGGGGCAGAACCCTGTGCCTTGCTATGTATTCATCTTGATCGACAATACGCAGCTGATTACTGTGATTCCAACCTTATCCTTGTTTGCTCTTGTTCGGCTGGTAATAAGAATGGATGCTTGCACTGTCTGCCTGTTTCAGGAGCTGACCCCATAAGCCAGGTCGTCTCAGTGGAGCAAAACCAACCCTATGTGTCATGCCTTGAGTCTGGTGCTGGTGAACTGTGCGAGCCAGGAGCGATTGCCACAGAAAGTTCTGCCCCTGGCCAAAGCAGAGACATCACCAGCCAGGTACTGTTTTGCATAAGGAGTGCTGTGAAACGCAGCAAGGCCATCAAAACTTTGCAAGAGCAAGCATTCACCGCATCCAATTGCTTGTCTACTGGCATGATCAGCTCATCATCACATGAAGCAGACCCCTTACGCTGTGTATGGCCTGTCTTGGATGCACACCTGTCGCACAAGCTTGCAAGTCGATGCCGAAGACAAGACTGCCAGTGGTGGTATGGTGAATGCGCATGCCCTTCGCAGGTCCTTGTCCACCCCCTCCGAAAACTGCCTGAGTGTGTCCCCCTCCTTAAACATATGCTTCTGTGGCACATGCAGCGCTCAGCTGTTGTGGTGTGTACATGCGCCTGCAGGTTTGGGCCCTCCAGACAGCTGGTGAAGTGTGCCTTCGACATGTAACTTGAGTGCTTTAACATGTGCACTGTGAAGCAGGGATGGACTGTCTGGTGCTGACTTGTTGTGAGGTGAACGTGTGAATGCAGGTCCTGGCCTGCCCTCCAGACAGCTGCCTGCGTGAACCTTCCTCCTGTGAAGAGCAATTCCGATTCAGAGCAAACGGCATTGCTGCATGTGGTGTGAACACCTCATCAGAGGTGTGTGCCCTCGGATTTCTGACCTATTACTTGAACACGACCTTTTAGTTGCGTGAATAAGCATGTGCCTCCAGAAATATCTCTTGTCAAAAGACAGTTGACAGGAAAGGGAAGGGCATCAGTCGCTAGTGCATGTGTGTTCACATGTGCATGCCATTCCTCCACTCACATCATAAGAAGGCATAGGTTGTGATTCCAAAGTCATTCCTCATGAGCCTCTGTTTCTGTACCACCCATCTAACAAGAAACCTGCCTCCAAACCTGTTTCAGACCACCCATACCGCACACTTTGCAGATTGGCACCGTGTACACACTACGCTTTGTGGCTGTAAGCGTGGATGGCCTCATAGCCCAAACAGAGCGGACAGTGCAGATTATCAAGCCTTGTGAACAGGGAAGCTTTCTGTGCAATGGCCAGTGCAGTGAGGTGAGGGGGCCAGGGAACGCAAGAGTCTTTTTTGTGCTGTTACTACCATATTACAGTTGAAGGGTGAAAGAGATTTTTTAGAAAGGATGAAAAGGACATGATTTTTTTCATGGTTTGTTTTATGTTTTTACTGTTATTTTACACTTTTGTGGTGCTTCAGTGCATCACAGCAATGTAGATGGTGTCACATGCAGTCTTTCGCAGCCCTTTGCGTGGTTACAGGCTTGTGTCCGTAAAGCGCTGGCCCAATTCACTTGCTTTCAAGATGCGCAAGCATACTTGCCGCGTGCAATGTTCTTACATCCACACCCCACTTTCCTCCACAGGTTGCATGTGACCTGTTGGGAAGCCTGGGCCTGCCATCTCCACCTAACTCTCCTGAAGTGGACCTCGACCTTCAAGAACAACAACTAGAGCCAGGCCAAGGAGGAGGGATACCAGGGCAAACACGGCAGTCCTCCCTTCGAGCACTGCAGCAAGCCAACAGTGGCCGCCTGCTTGCTTCTGGAACGGCTGGTTCTACACATGCACCCAGCTTTTTGGATGGACCCAGCATTAAGCTGTCCTTGGACCATCATCCTGAGACAGCAACCGCAACAGCAGCAAGAACACCCAACTCGGAGCAAGAACACCCAACTCGGAGCAAGAACACCCAACTCTTTCAGCCACTTGAGCAGGGACCAGAGTTGTCCCGCAGGCGTCTGCTGCAGCAGGCAGGCGGAGGCACAGATGGTGACATCGCAGAAGTTTCGCTTGCCTACGGCTTCCCAGCGGTGGGTGGGCCTGAGGCGGTACAGTGGCTTGTGTGCTGCTAATGCGCTGGAGTGCATGAGGTTTCCTGAAGCTTTGCCCTGTGTTGTCCTGGAGGCAAGGAAGGCTCAGCTTTGGCTATTTAAAGGTGGCAGGGACAATGATGAGGCGTCATTGTGATTCCCTGCGATCTCCTTCATTTTTCAGTGAGTTCTCTTTGGCCTGGCCATGAATGGGAAGACCAGCATGTCAGGTTCTGGCAAAGTGTCAACGACCTTGCTGGTGGAGAGAGGGGGCTCTGGACTGTGGCGTCACAAAGTGGTTTGTGCACATGGCTGCAGGAGTTGCAAGCTCAAAAGGGTGGCGTCACACAGCGCTGTGTGCAAATGGCTGTGCGATTTGCAAGCTCAAAGGGTAGCATCACAAAGTACTGTGTGCAAATGGCTGCAGGGGTCGCGAGCACTGAATGGCACCGGCTGGTTCAACCCCTACCTGGCTCCCTGCCCTCAGAAAGAGGGTGATGGGTGTGGTACTGTGGCAACAGACTTCCAGGTGAGCTGCTCGTGCATTGACCTCCTTTTTTCCTGGAGCCCCTTGCCCTGCTGTCCCATGCATCGTATATGTGAGGTTGGGCTTGACAGCTTGAGTGTGCGTCAAGACCATGCGGCAGCTTTCACAGGCACATCCATGGCTAATCCCCATGTGCGCTGGTGTTACTTTGCCATCGTTTTAGCTACGTGTCTCACATCAGCCATGTGTGATGTGATCAACGTGTGCTACAATGAAATGTGGTGAGCTTGTGATGAGCTTGCTTCAGTTTGCATGCTGCAAAATCCTGCCAAGCTGCACCATGTGCTTCGGACCAGAAGCATCCACAAGCTACCGCGCAGCAATTGCATCAGGACACCTCTGTAAACGTGAGGATGACAGTTATGAGGCGATCTCTGGGCATGCTGCTTTTTTGTGTTTTTGAGGTGCGATACTGCTGCCGGATTTGCAGACCCTCTCATTCATGTCTGACACACATGCTTGTGCCCCTACCCACCCAATTAACCACCAAATCCTCCTTGTACTTGTATGAGTGTTGGTACAGGGCTATGAGCTTGGCATGACAACCTCCACGGTCTGCACCAGTGCCTTGGATGGCCTCACAGACTGGGGGGAGTGGAAGGCAGGGGCTGCCAGGCTGGCAGAGGATGAACAAGGCGATGATGATGGGTGCATAGGTGGCGTGGCATGCTCTGCGCTGGCAGCTGACAGGGGTCAATGCCCGCCTGGGAGGTACATGCTCAGGTGCGTTGCCTCGCTTACGCCTCGGCTGTCCAGGTCTACAGCTAGGGAGCTTGGGCAGTGCAGGGCAGTCAAATGCGGTTGATTGAGCCATGCAAGAGGTTTGGGATGTCTGCGAGGCCCCTGTTCAGGTGTGCTGCCTTGCTTTTGCCATTTTCTGAGACGGCCTATGATTAAAGCAAAGAATCCGGAGTTTCTGCCTTCAGGGAGGTTCCTGCTCAGGTGTGCTGCCTTGCTTTTGCCATTTCTTAAGACAGCATGTCAAGCAAGATATCCGGAGTGTCTGCCTCCAGGGAGGTTCCTGCTCAGGTATGCAGCCTCACTCCTGCCTGCCACAATACCTACCACAATGGGAGCTATGGGATGAGGCAAGCCATTGAGCCAAGCAATGCCTTGCCTCTGCCAGTGACTGAGGCAGCTCATGGCATCAAGCAAAATGCCTCAGGCTTCTGCCATCCTTGCAGCTTCGGCAAGGAATCAGGCCATCATTGCCGCTCTGGCAAGAATCAGGCTTCTGCCATCCTTGCAGCTCCGGCAAAGAATCAGGCCATGGCAGCATCCCCTGTGCAAAAAGCTGCCCTTGGGTTGCATAACATCATTGCAACCCAATGTATCCCTTGGTGATCTGACGACAACGTAAGCGTTTCAGCACCTATTGTGCATGTTGGTTTAGTTTTGGCGTTCTGATTGAGATCGGAAAATCTGTCCAGTCTGCCAGCACCTACTGGAAGGTTTCCTTTCAGCAACATCCAACTTTCTCGTTGTGGCTTGGCATGCTTCTGAGAGAGGACTGCAGGGAGGCAACTGGAAGCAGGGAAGCCTGGCTTTTGAACGCGCCCATATGTGCTTGGATGTACTCAAGACTTATGGGCATACCCCTACCATGCCTCAGGGATGAGGCAGCAGACTTGGTGGATTGGCCCAATTCAACTGGATGGCGGATGAGCTGGTGCTGGTGCGCATCGAGGCAGCTGCGCGCTCATGGACCGTGCAATGTACACAAGGGTGCCCAACTAAACTCACACGAGCATCATCGGGCCATGACGCAGGTTTGGGACGGCAGACTCTGTGAATCGGGTGGAGGATGAGCTGGTGCTGGTGCGCATCGAGGCAGCTGCGCGCCACAGGCTGTACATGAAGGTGGCCATGAGCTGTGACAGCCCACAACAGCTGCAAGATCAGGTGCGGGGGCACACAGGTGTACAAAGGATGTCGTGTTAGGCAATGAAATTTACAGATCCTTCCTTGAATCTTTAAGTTGTTCTTGTACCCAGCCATATATACGACTCAAAAGCCTGCTGGAGTAAATGCCTTGACTGACTTGCATGTTTCAATGAGCGCATGTAAAACATGTTGCTAGCCACGCAAGCAACATGCCTCAAGCTTTCCTCAAATCCCGTAAAAAATGTTAAGGCATGAATTATTGGAGCCAGGTCAACAGCACTAATTGAAGCTACGCAATCCTAAGGCCCCTTTAGGTAAAAGAGGTGTAAGACTGCTTGAGTTTTAATCCTATGCAGCACTTGAGTCTGGATCCTGTGCAGCACTTCAAATGTTTTCAAGCATGTAGTCAGAATTTTGGCATACTACTAGACAAGCCATTGAAAGACAACCGCAACTCTTACGTCTTGGTATCCAATGATGTTGGTGGCCTTCTGACCCACGCCAGTCTCCCTCTTCTTTTTGCTTGTCCAGTTGGAGAGGACTCACGACTCTCAGTGCCAATGTGGTTCCTATTCTTTCTTTTAATGTAGGGAGCGTTTCACTGCTTGCATAGTTTTATTTTGGTTGCATCTCGAGATGCATGAGGAGTAGTGTATTACACAGCGATATCAACAACCTGCCAGGCATAAGAAGGAGGAGGAGAAACAGCAAGAGGAAGGCAGGAAGCGTGCCGCAGGCTTAAAAACTTGAGCTTGAGGCAAGCTGAAGATAGATACTGGAAATACAAAAAGATGGAGAACAGATATCAAGAGACGGGCAGAAACACAGGTCGCACATCTCACTTCCTGCAACCTCCAAGAACCTGAGTTCGTATGCAAGCATAGAACTGAGTGATTTCATTTTTCATTCTATCCTTTCTTTTGGCAAATATCACCTTTTGCATGCCCACAGGTGTCTGAGCTGGGCCTCAAGGTTCCTTTTCACTACCTGGAGGCCCTTGGTTTGAGCGTCTCAAGCATCAAGCAGGTGAATGTTTGCCATACTCATCTTTCCAGTTGAGATTCATGTGAACCATGGAGCTACGGCGAATGTGCCATGTATGGCTATTGGCAAAGGGTGGATCAGAGCCTTGTGTAAGTCCAAAGAATATTTATTATTATATATATAAGAGAGAGAGAGAGAGAGAGAGACTAGGAAGGGATGGTCTGGCCTTATTTGGAAATTTGTGCATAGCCTCGTAACTTCGGGGCTATGACAAACGTGTTTCAGGTTAGCATTGCTGCATGTGACTTATAACTCCCGTGTATTTGCCAATCCTTAGACAGCATCTTTTGGCGTAGGACACACAATTGTGCTGGGTTCTTGGGTGCAGTGGATGAAATGGCGCACCACATCATCGTGACTGGTAACATGTTTTAGGGACAGAACTTTCATTTGATCTTTACTAGCTATGCATTTTGTCATTCTGCACCTGCTACACCTGCCCTTCGTTGCAACTGCAATATTTTGGGGTGCATGGAGGGGTTTGAAGGGTTTGTGTTGCCTGCATGTGCAGGTGACGTTCTTGGAATCAGCAACAGTGCTACCATCCATCGCGCATCCTGGCATCCCTGAGGAAGGCATGCCGCAGCTGTGCTTTGTGGAGATGACTATGGACATCCAGGTTGGTCTCAGCTACTTGCCATTTCATTTGCTTTGCACATTCCTTTGGTATTATCCGGCTGGAGAAGATGCAGCTGGCCTGCATTCACATTCACATACCAAACATCCCAAAAGGGACAGCCTTTCACAAAGTGGCATGTGCGGAATCAAGGACAAATGCAATGGGCTTGGCCCAGCATTACGGCACTCTTGCCTGCATGGAACTCAGCCTATCACACTGGCATGTGTGAAAACAAGGACAATTGCAATGAGCTTGGTCAAGCATTACAATACTCTTCTCTGCATGGAACTCAGCCTCTCTTGGTTCTCCTTGCCACCCAGGTCGGTTGTACTCCAGAGGAAGAGGGCTACCAGACGGGACCTCAGGGTGCTGAGTCGATGGACCAGTGGTGTGCTTGCAGGTACAATATGGTTGCGCATGGTAATCTTATTCATACTCCTTATCTGCAGGCAAGGATGGAGGGCTGGCTAGTGAAGCAGTCTGGCATTTCCAGAGCATCTCATTTGCACTTCCTGAGCACCAAGCATTCAAAAAGTTACTATTGGTTGCACCTGAACAGTGTATGAACTAATAGAATGCACCCAGCAGTGACCATGATCGTGGACTTGAGTGCTCTGCTTTTATTCTGCGTGCCTTACTGAAACGGGCAATATTGTTGGGGCTGATGTGCTTGGGGCCGTTATAATGTATAATGTCTGCCACACTGGTTGCAATCCTTCCTTAGTAGGCATGCACATGCATATTATTTAAAGGAAACCCCGACACACTTTTAAGGCGTGTCATGTTTCCTTGTCCAAGTTTACAGCTGTGTTCATTCAAGCATTGCTTGGCATTTGCCTTTTGTTCAACCTGCTCAACTGCACTGCACGTTGGACGTTTGGCGCAGAGTGCAATGGAACTCAATGTACAGAGATACCCCATTCTCACTTCATCCTGGAACCGTCTACCAAGTTCAGCAAGGTGAGGGGTTCAGCACCTATGCATCTTTACAGTGCCTCCCTCAATGAGCTGATTAGTATGGATATTCAACAGGACAGCTTGCGCAGTGAAAAGCCGTGGCTGTGTGCATGTACAACAGAAGGCCTGGCAGTGTGCACGTGAAATGCGTAGGATGTTTTGAAAGCATTTGTTCTAACATCATACACAGCCCCCAAGGGTGTGTGTTCACTGTCATTTGAGCCGCCAAGTCTCTAAACTACCCCTACCTTGTCTTGCATAGCATTCCGTGGTTTCTTCACTAACGTGCACCTCACATTGCCAAAGGGCAACAAGCAGGGCCTGTGGGAGCTCCTAAGTACCCAGATCCAAGAAGCACAGCCCTTGCTCCATATCTTGCTTGTCGTTTGGACCACGCAGGCCTCTTCAGCAGCCTCATTGTGTTTGAGCTCCGCCACCCTGAAGGCAGCGACCCCTCTGGCCCATCCCCCTTTTGCTCAAGTCTGACCCCAGCTGCCGACACAGAGGTGGCACGCCTGCGGCACACAGCCGGGCAGATCAGCAACACTGAGAGCGCTGTGCAGTCTATGGATGTGGCACTAGGGCAGCTGCAGGTTGCATCTGTCACCAGCGAAGATTTGCGGGCAAAGGCAGATGAGGGCATCACGGCAACGGTAGGAATCACTCGTCCCTCTTGGAAATTTGGAGTGGTGTCAATGCACAAAAGCAGTATAAGGGCATGAGTTGGTGGAGTGGCGTTAGTGCGCAAAATCAGATGAGGGCATCACAACGACGGAAGGTATTCTCCCCTCAAAAAAGTTGGAGCAGCATAGATGTATTCACGTACACCAAAGTAATGAAGCATTGTGATGTTGCTTCCTTGCACAGTTTGTCTAGTGTCTTTTTGAGCATAGCTGCTTCATTGCCTTAAATTGCCAGAGTGCGCAGTCAGGAGGGGTTAACCCTATTTGGGTTTAAAGGGCTCGATTGTGCATTGCTTGTGTTTTTTTAACAGGTCAGGTGAAAGAGGTCTTTGCTTGCACTGTATAAAGCTTCAAGTTTGTCATCATGGACGTATAAACCTATGGCATAAAACACTGTAAAGAGGGAGCACAAGGAGAATGATTGAAGTGTGGATTGGCATTGTTGCTGAAATTGTGCTGGCTCAGAATTGCAAGGCCAAAAAAAGCTGTGCAAGGGTGCCTGGAAAAAATTGATGAGAAACAGGGGGATCATCACAGTGCCAATGCCGACACAATTTCCTTTATTAAGTGTTACCATTGGGACCCTTTTCAAAGTTCAGACCAGGTATGAAGCATCAGTCCACCAAGTAACAGAGGCTCTTGCGCCTACCTAACCAAAGGGGTTGCGTTTGGCCAGGCGCGTCGCTCTAGAGCACAGATGTTGCATCTGAAATGCGTGCTTGATGCATTGAATCATTGAATCAATTTTATTAAGTCAATAAACCTATTTTTACGCGTGTAGGTCTACCATTGCCTCCAACTCGTTCCCTGCCTCCTCAGCTCGTGGCTCAAACCCTCGATGCTGTTACGAATAGTTTTCAGTCCTTTTCCTATAGCCCTGTTCGCCAAAGCAATCCTCATATCCTCCACTATGTGCACCACCATGTGTGACACCACTGACTGCATTGCTTGCTTTCCTCTGCAGTGGAAGATACTGCTTGATGAGTCCCTTGCACAGATCTCGGGCAGGCTGATCCCACGCTTGAGTGCCCTGTACCAAGAGGAATTGGCATCCGAAGTTGAACTTGAAAGCCTGGGTGGCCTTGCAGAGTACGTAGTTAAATGCACAGTTGGACAATTGGCTCGTTGTGCTTGCAATGATGTTCCTACTTGCTCCCTTGGAGTGTTTTGATACAGACTGTGCAAGCCAAAAGGCAGCGTGCATTGAGGTAAGGTTCCCTAACTAGCTAGCGAGAAAGGGTCTTACTAGAGGGGCCCTTAAAACCTAAGTTCAACACAGCTAGCCTATATAGGCTAGCTAGAAAACCAGGAACAGACATAAAGGGGATCTGGAGGGTTGTCGGCCATGCTGTAGGTGAAGAGCACATCTGGTGTTGACAACAGTCGTAAATCTCTGGATGGCATGACAATTCAAAAAATTTTCATGCTAGCGCCTTGGCTTTTTTGGTCCAGTGAGGCCCTGGTTGTTAAGATGATTAACTGATTGACGGTGTTGCCACTGCAGTCAATGCCCTGCCACACCAGTTAGGATGATGCACAATATTTGATGATGATGCTACACATTTTTTTATCATGCTGTGCCCGTTCAAAATCAATTTGTTTACATTGCGATGTCATTCAGCCACGTGATGACAGATCGTCGATTGAATGATGTATGCTTGATGCACATTTTGTCATCTGACCCCTGGCATTTGTTGTTCCGACCGATGCTGGGTCTTGCTTGGCACTGAGCCAATCCGTGTTGGATCCTTTTACGTCTGTGTCCACTGACCTGCATGCTCCGCTGAGACATATGTCTTTTTGATACATTGTATTTATGCTGATCCACAAGGGCATATGTCCAACCCTCACCTCACTGTTTTCATGCTGACATGGCATGTCCGTTAAGCCACCCTCCTGTTTTCGTGCTGATGGGGCATACACCAGGCCACTCCCACCTGAATGAATGCTGATCCACAAGGGTGTATGTCCAACCCTTACCTCACTGTTTCCATGCTGACATGGCATGTCTGTTAAGCCACCCCTGCTATTTCTGTGCTGGTGGGGTATACACCAAGCCACTCCCACCTGAATGAATGCTGATCCACAGGGGCATATGTCCAACCCTCACCTCACTGCTTGCATGCTGATATGGCATGTCCATTAAGCCGCCCCTGCTGCTTTTGTGCTGGCACGGCATCCACCAAGCCACTCCCACCTAAATGAATGCTGATCCACAGGGGCATGGCCGTGGAGCCAATCCTTGATGATGGGATTGGACGATACAGCAGGCTTCACAATCCTCCCCTTGAGGCTCTGCCTTCTGACCTGCTGGACCTTTCTGGTAGGGTCCCGACCGTCAAAAGCTGCGTGGGGAACATCAGGGGAGGAGCAGGTGAGACAAACCACTGTGTTCCCTATGTATTACAAGGTCTTCGAAACAGAGGATTGAGCAAATGTGGTGACTGTTTTGGACTGCCTGCCGCTTGACATTGTTTTTGCGATATATGGCCCCGCTTTGCCACTTACATTGTTTGCGTGACAAGACAGCACTGTTTTGCCACATTACATTGTTTTCCGTGCAACAGACGGCATCATTAAATGTGGCTGCATTGCTAAAATCTTGCTATCCCTGCTTGCTGTTCTGCTCGGACATGCAGAGGCGCGTTTCACCTTCAGGATCGGGCAACTGCTGCCATTTGAGGATTTCCTTTTCTCTGGTGCTCTGAACGATGTTGATGGTAAGAGGGAGGTATGGGCCGCTGGACCAGTTGGTGTGCAACCTCAAACAGTGCTGGAAGATCAGTACAGCATGTCCTGCCCACCTCGCTAGCTCCCCAAAACGTAGTCCCTTTCTTCAATAACGCCCGCACTGAATCCTTAAAGGCCTAGTTTTCCATCTGTTGGCTTTCTGAACCCTAAACCCTAATCCTTTTTGTGCAGGCATTGCCCAAATGGAAGCTGGCTCTGATGGCACAATGCTCCCGAGAAAGCTATTGGGCCAGAGCTGGGAAGGGTACCCGCAGGTACACCCTTGCGTGGCTCAGAGTTTTTGTTTTCAGCTGTGAACCCTTTTGCTGTTGTAAATCACAAGCACCTCATTGTGCTGCACCCCCAAGCAGGTGTGCCAGGCTCTAAGAGAATGTAGAACGGATGTGAGAATATGATAACACAGCGATAGCAAGAGGAAAGCATGCTGGCAGCACCTCCCTGGATTCTGGCATGATTGGTGTTTGCTTTGTTCAAGGTGCATTAGGAGCGGAAGACCTGTAGTCAAACATGACTGGCTGCTAGCCTTTGACTTCTGCCTCATTCAATGTTGATAGGGTGCTTCAGGTGCAGATAAATTGTGCTACATATTCATTACTCTGGAGTGTTTCTGGCGTGACGAGTTCATCATTCAATACTGATAGGGCATCACATCTGGTGCGTACAAGCTCTACTTCAACTTAAACATTTAGGAATTGCACTGTCGCAAGGTCTTTGCTCCTTACAAATATCATTGGAATCTTTGCTTTCCGCATGCACCTTTGCTTCCCCATTCCTGTAAACATCCATGCTTGCAGGTGTCTGGAGCCTGACCATTGCTGGTGTCTCGCACCTTTGCTTCCCCATTCCTGTAAACATCCATGTTTGCAGGTGTCTGGCGCCTAACCATTGCTGGTGTCTTGCTCACGCACATGTTGCCTCTCCATTCCTGCAGATATCAGCCAGGAGGACAGTTGCTCAGACAGAGGACGCGGATGGCTGGAAGTGGGGGGCCAGGAGGCTTGTGGTGAGGGCTACAAGCCAGCTTTGCCGTACCTGCATTAGACGACCATGCCTGCATTGGACAACCATGCCTGCATCAAACAGCCATGCCTGCATGGATGGCCATGCCTGTTTTTGACGCCAAATTCAGGGCAGAATGCCTGTCCTAGGATCTTGTTCATTTGGACTAAATGGACGATTTCAGGTGCTCATATGCTCCTTCATTTTGTTATCTTGACACCTTCCAACGCATGTGATACCCAAACCCCTGTGCTTCACCTACGCAACCTGTTGAACCCACCTCTGTTACTTTGTGCCAGACTTTGTGCAACCAAGCCAATGGCATCAGCACAACCAACCACAAGTAAGCTGCGTTACCGCTCATGCATACTCTCTCACTCTTTCCCATGGTCGGCATCCCTGCTGGAGACAGGGCCTGTGCGGCACCAGCCAACCAGCAAACGCTTTTCACGCCTTCATGTTAACATTGCTGGTACTGTAGGGCCTGTATGGCAACCAAGTGCTGACAGGGGCCCAGCTGGTGCAAACACGCCACCCGCCCCGCAGCCAAGCAGTGGGGGGGGCCAAGTATGAGCGTGCGTGCAGGCCTGCAGGCCTTGCGCAGAAGCTGGCAGCAGAATGTGACCAGACGCGCACAAGGTGTGTGTACGTGTGTGTGTATGTATGTATGTATGTATGTATGTATGTATGTATGTATGTATGTGTGTGTGTTGATTTCTTTCACGCTGCCTGCCTTCTTGTGTTGCATGGGCGTGTTAAGGCTGTTCACTAATCATTGCATCCTTGACTACCACCAATTTGCATCCTTCTTTGCCACGATGACTTTTACTCGTCAGGCCAAGGAGTTATCTTGAATGGGTATACAACATCCAAGAAGGCCGCAACAGGGCGAATAGACAGCGAGCGATGTATGATAGATCATCTTTACGGACCACGTGGCTTTGCCTCACTGCACCTCTGACCCCTTAGAAAAGAAAAGAAAGAAAAGAAAGACTACGCTTGCCAAGTCTGGCCGCGTGCATTAAGGAAAGGTCACCTGTCCTGAAAGGCAAGGCCCCACCACTTGACCCCTAAACCAATTGTACCAATGGAAGGTGTTTTGCCTTGCCTCTCAGGTCGGCATCTCAAAAAACAGCCGAGATTGCTGCTCAAGAAAGGAATGGCGATATCCTGGGAGGCGTGCCCTCCATTGGTGTGGATCCTGCATTCGTGAGCTCATCCACTCTCTTCAACCCCCAGGTGTGCAGCATTGCGTGTCCGTTGGTTTCAAGGTGCAAGGTAATGCAATTTTCAGCAGAGAGTGGAAGGAGGTCTGCGGGGATCATGCTATTTATCAAGCATCTTGGGTGCAGGTTCTTTCATAGTCCTTCAAATTGTGGGAGTTTGTATGACGCAAGCTCATACAGACAATAATTTGCTTGTGACGCCGAAAAAGGCCATGCCAACATTATGTATATATTACTCCCCCCCCCTCTCTCTCTTCCTATCGATTGGTCTATCAACCTGTGCGGGCGTGTATGTATTTATGTATGTACGTGGATTAAATATACACACACAATTGCATGCATGTTTTTCTGCATCAGCTCAGGCGCTCTTGTATGCATGCTTTGCTGCATCGTAACCCTTTCCTTTCCTCTCATGTCATCCCATGAAACGCTCTAATCTGTTTTCAGGTTGCGCTTTACCCTCTGGGCTGGTACAATACCAGCTCTGCACGTCAGGTCAACAGAGAGGGAGTCCCCTATGGATTTCATCCACACCCTGTGCCTGGTAAGCAGCTGCTACAACAGCATTGCTTTGATTTGGAGCTGCATGCAATAAGATGGCTGCATGCAACAACCTCCACATCTTGACTGCCCCCAAGGATAACTTTCAGGGCCTCACCGTACACAATATGTGTAGTGTGCGCATTCTGTGAGTGCTGCTCCACACAAAGCAGGACTATGCTCCAAAAGGAGCCATTTTCTTCCTGTGGCGTCATTACTTTCCCAGATAACAGCTGGGCCTGGGTCTTATGGGGGTCAGGCCATTTTCGGTGGTGCAAACTGTGCAACACTGCTTTTTGTGCTAACACTGTCTTATGAATCTGTGTACATCTTTGAAGTTGTACGCCTTGCCCACATGTAAGCTGGAATTTGTGCTCATGCAAATCGCTCCACCAGGCTTGCCAGAGAACTCATACCCCCTCATCCTGGACATTAATGTGAAAGCCGAGCGAGCGCACGAGATGATGAGGTACCTGGTACAGGGGGCATTCCTGGACCGTTTTGCCACCAAATCCCTCCAGGTTAGTGTGGTGGTGATGCAATTGCACCTTGCTTTTCCAGATGCATGCTCCATCAAGTACTGCGCCAGCAGTTGTAAGGCTGAGGACTCATTCAGTGGCTCCCTGTTTACTTTTGCCGGGACTCATCTTTTGGGTCATCTGCTACCATTCCCACATGTGAACCCAGGGTAATGGAACTGAACAAAAGCATGTATTCCCATGTCTGTAAATTGGTGTTGCGTGTGCAATACTTTTGTCCCAGCATGTTGTACCAAGACATGAGTGTTAGGCAAGGGATGCAGCCTGGCTCATGCCAACTGTTCCATGGCCAACCTGCAGCTTGCCATTGTTCGATGCCATCTTCCCTATCTGATGCATGGCTGACTGAGGCGCACAATCATTAACGGCAATCGTTGTTTCAATATCATCTCTTGCTGTGGCTCTTGAGTTCCTGTGCAGCTGAAAGTGGGCACCTACAGCGTTACCAGGCAGCTGTATGGCTACAGCGTGGTGACCGCAAACTGGGATGAGGGAGGGCGCATCCATGCTGACTTAAACGTGGAGGTGTGTCACTTATCTAGGCAAGGGGTCATTTGAAGCGGGGGGCATTTGAGGTGAGGAGGTATTTGAGGCAGGGCAGGTACACTCTGACTTAAATGTTGAGATATGTCATTTGAGGGGGGTGGGTCTATTTGAGACAGTGCACATCCGCAGACTTAAAATGTGGACGTGTGTCCTTTGAGAGTGGGAGGGCCCACTTGAGGCAGGGGAGCATTTGAGATGCAAGGACAGGGATCCCCGATGACTCAGATGTGGGAGCGTCTGTGGATGCTCCCATGCCTGCGCTGCCACCATCCTAGCTTTGACCTTTCCCTATTCATTGCATCCTCGGGCCTGTCACAAAGCAGGATCGCTCATATTCTGGCGACCAGCTCATGGCATGCGTGGGCTTGCAGCATAGGAAAAGCAACTAAACCTGACAACAGCGTCCAGGGAAACTGTTCTGGATGTATGAATGCCATCATGCAGTGCACTAAGAGCACAGGTGACTGCCATTAACACTGCTGTGTCAAAGTTACAGCTTCAGCTGCTCTTCACACTTTTGATTATGCGCACCAAGCCCTGCACTATCCAGTGAAATGGGAGTGTTCCATTACTCATCAATGGTTAAAAAAACGTTTGCAATAAGATGACCCCTCTTTCCACGACCTTGCTGTCACTTGCACCTCTCCAAATATATATATATATATATGTTATGCTCATGCAAGTACTGTCCATCATAGACCACCTTGCTCCTCAGACCGCCTTGCCAGCTGTTTGCTCCCTGACAACCACCTTGCTGCAGACCTTGGAATTTAGGGACTTCAGCCCTGAGGGCCTGGACACACCGGGCATGCCCAACAGGCTCGCCACAGACATTGTGCTCCTGATTCTCATCCTGCTGTACCCCGTCCTGCAAGTCAGGGACATCATCTACTCCCTCAGGGTAGGTTTCTCGTGGAGAGGGACCTTTTTTCCATATGATGTGCGGGCTGCCTCATTCTACCATGTGTTTGTTCTCATCTGGGCAGCTGTCTGCTTGCATGGGTGTGCCAGCACTTGCCACTTGTGGGGTTCCTGGTTGCTCAAGTAGCCGGCTTTGGAAAGGCTTTGAAAAGACCCAGGAAACCCTTCCTGCTTTCAGTACTGCAGATCCCTTCAGTGCCGCATCAAGGTGCACTTCTTCGATTTGTTTTCCTGCGCACTGTGCATTGCAAAACAGCTGCTGTATTATGAAGTGCACTGTCATGTGCTTTTGCATGTCTGCATGTGCTCCAGAACATCTGTAGTGTGAGGTGCAGTGCATCAAGTCATGCAACACACATATATCCATGTTTGCACTGTTGTCGTGCTCCTTATGCGCAAGCTCAGCAGCGCTGCAAACATGATGTCATGGGCCACACTCCTGAGTTGCATGACGATCCTGTGCATCAACATATGAAATCATGGACGCGTTTGTGTGTGTGTGATTTTGTTTGTGCACATGCAAGCATCCCTGAAGCGCCCATGTTTGTCCTCTATAACATGAGCTGAGCTGACTCCCGCCTGATCGCACAAGGTCCCAGCCCAGGCTGATTTGCATTTTATCACACCATGGCTTCAAAATTGTGCATCCACACTTGTGCTGGTGAGCAGGCCCAGCAGCGTCGTGAACGCGTGTGTGTTGTGAGCTGCACCGCATCAAGCATCCTGCAGCATTCAATTCCAGGACATCACCCTGGCCTTCAATTCATCTTTCTGAGCAGGCCCAGCAGTGCCGTGCGCGCGTGTGGTATGAGCTGCACCGCATCAAGCGCCCATCTGTGCGTGCATTTTTCCCTTTGTGTTTGAGCAGGCCCAGCAGCGCCGTGCGCGCGTGTGGTATGAGCTGCACCGCATCAAGCGCCCTGCAGCGGGATCCCTGCAAGAGGCGGCCAGCAAGTCAGATCTCGGCAACTCCACCTCCCTGGAAACCACAAAAAGTGTGCTCAAGCTGCTGGAGGGCAGGCCGGGCATTCTGGGGAGCAAGTCTGCTACAGATCTCGCTGCAGCAGCAGTATGCACCAAGCTGGGTGATGGGGCTATGTTTGAACGGCCCACATGGGTGTCCTTCAGCAGGAAGAGCAGGGCACACCTGAACAGGTGCGGCTGCTGCCTGCATTCACGCACCATTCCTGTCTCGGAAGAAAGGGTGCAGACTTCTCTGCAGGAAGAGCAGGGCACACCTGAACAGGTGCGGCTGCTGCCTGCATTCACGCACCATTCCTGTCTCGGAAGAAAGGGTGCAGACTTCTCTGCAGGAAGAGCAGGGCACACCTGAACAGGTGCGGCTGCTGCCTGCATTCACGCACCATTCCTGTCTCGGAAGAAAGGGTGCAGACTTCTCTGCAGGAAGAGCAGGGCACACCTGAACAGGTGCGGCTGCTGCCTGCATTCACGCACCATTCCTGCCTCGGAGAAAAGGGTGCAGACTTCTCTGCACGAAGAGCAGGGCACACCTGAACAGGTGCGGCTGCTGCCTGCATTCACGCACCATTCCTGTCTCGGAAGAAAGGGTGCAGACTTCTCTGCACGAAGAGCAGGGCACACCTGTGCAGGTGCGGCTGCTGCCTGCATTCACGCACCATTCCTGTCTCGGAAGAAAGGGTGCAGACTTCTCTGCACGAAGAGCAGGCCACGCCTGTGCAGGTGCGGCTGCTGACTGCATTCACGCACCATTCCTGTCTCGGAAGAAAGGGTGCAGACTTCTCTGCACGAGGGGCAGGCCACGCCTGTGCAGGTGCAGCTGTAACCTTGTGATTGCTTTTTGTGATTGAAAGATGAGAGTGCATACTTTCATGCAGGAGCAGGCCACGCCTGCACAGGTGCAGCTGTTACCTTGTGAATGCTTTTTGTATTTGAAAAATGAGAGTCCACACTTTCATGCAGGGAGAGCAGGCCTGCTCGAGCGCGGCCGCTGCCTTTCATGCTTTCTGCCTTGGAATAAAGAGTGCAATCATTCCTGCCTGCCTTGGAATAAAGAGTGCAGTCATTCCTGCCTGCCTTGGAATAAAGAGTGGACTCATTCCTGCCTGCCTTGGAATAAAGAGTGCAGTCATTCCTGCCTGCCTTGGAATAAAGAGTGCAGTCATTCATGCTTGCCTTGGAATAAGGAGTGCACACATTCCTCTGCATTGAAGCACCATTTTACGTCTTGGAAACTTGCAGGCTTTCTGCACAGAGACCCTGACACTTTGTGCTTCCCTCTGCACCCAATGCACCCGCTCGCTTTCAAATGGGCACCCAATCTGCAACCCTCAGAGCAAAAACGCTCCACACGCACCCCATGCCTGTTTGGCCCGTGCTCAACTAATAAGCCTGCACACGCTACCGCTCAGACTCCTTCGACCTGTCCTCCACCTCACACTCTCTCACTCTTCAGCTAATAAGATCTAGCACATGCGCTTACCAACGTGCAGGCTCCCTACAGCGCCCGAGCCCCCCAGTTTGGCCTCCCAACCCAGCTTAGGTCCTAGCCAACCCAGCGTTGAGGCTGTGGATCCCGCGCACCCCTCTTCTCTCTCCCCGCGCAGAAGCCTCTCATCACCCTCTGGGTCGCTGCACCCATCCGATGATGAGAAAGGGCATAGCAGAGATGGGCTCGCGCACTCCGACAGGAGTAGTTGTGTATCTGATACTGGTTTGGGCTCGCAGTCGCTGGTGATGAGCAAGGCCAGCATTAAGGTGAGTGCACACCTGCTGCTTTGAGACCACAGGCTCCATTGTAAAAAGAAGTATTTGCTGGTGATGAGCGAGGTTGGCATTAGGCTGTGTGTGTGCGCCAGGTCTTGCAGGTTGCCATTTGGACAGCAACACATGCATGCATGGCTTGCTGCTTCCCTGCCTGTGCGCTGTGCGCAAAATCTGCATGGTCTAGAATGCGCCCTGGAGTGCATATCTTTACCCTCACCATGTCAGCAGCCTCAAACGAGACGCAAACATCCTTTATGTGTGTGTATATGTGTGTGTGCCACAGGTACCCCCGGCCAAAGGTAGCAGGTCAAACCATTTGCACTGTGACAAGCGCATCCAAGAGCCGCATCAGCAGTGGCAACAGCAGCAGCAACAGCAGCAGCAAGCAGCGGAGGGAGGAGTGGACCCATGGAAAGAGGTTGCCAGGACAACCAAGGGTTCCGGCCCTGGTCCTGTGGCGGAAGCAAGTTATGGCTGGCATGGGCAGCTGCGCTATGTAAGTGAGCCACTCCCTGGAACCCTAGCATGGCCACCAGCGCATGAGCAAGCTGCGTTCCACGGGCCAGTAATGGGTGTACCAGGAGCGCACCGACACCACCTCCACCACAATCAGCGGAGCTTCCCACAGCAGCATGCATCCGTGTCCTTTGACTTTGCAAGCTCAGAAATACGTCCCCAAGCCCCCCCTGCCAGGCAGCACTTCCGAAGTGGGCCTGGCCCCGTGGCGGAAGGCACCATTGAACAAGGTGGCATGACCAACAGCAGCAGCTTGCGCTTTGGCAGCATGCGGAGGGGCAGCGCCTTGGGCACTGCCTTTGGCGCTGCTTCTTTTGAAAGGGGGAGGGCGAGCCTTACGGGTGAGAGAGCTAGCTTTCGAAGGGGCAGCTCAAGGGGGGGGGCCTACTGGAGAGGGAGCTTCGCAGGCGCACTGAGTGATGACAGCTCTTCTACGGCCAGTGAAGGGTCAGGTGAGAGCGGGAGCATGTGCCTGAGGCAGTCTTCATGCATTTTGTAGAGATATGTCAAGGCACACCATAGGCAAGCATGACTGAGGAATGAGGTTGTAATTGTCCACACGCGTTTCATAGAGCACATGGTTGAGGCATATGGTTGTCCTCACAAACGTTTCGGGGAGAGCCTGGCCATGAATGATGATGTGGAATGGAGTGGTGCTTTTTTGACACGGAGCATTATGCGTCGGCATGTAGCATTATGCATGACATTTTCAAGCGCTGTGTCATGTAATAGAGTGCTATAATGCAGGAGCACTACATACCAATGCCGCTCCCTATAGCTCAGCATATAGCGCTATGCGAGGGTCTTCTACAGCGCTTTGCGGCATTATATAGCACTATTTGCTATGCAGCTCTGAATAGCGGAAAGCGCGGTAGGCAAATGCCAATCCCTACTGGTATCTCAAAGGTCCCTGTGGCACCTGGGAATGCTTTTCTCGTCACCTCATGGTGTTTGTGCCTTAATTGGCCTGAGCTGGTCTCGTGATTCAAAGGTCCCGGTGGCACCAAGCAAAAGGGTGTAGAGGGTGCACGGCACCATGCGAGAGGATAAGAAAAAAACGGCACAAGATGCAGGAGGACGAAGGTCTCTGTGGCTCCATGCAGAAGGGTGTATTAGGAGCACCTTGATGAGTTTAGGGTCTCTGTGGCACCATGCTGAAGGGTGCAAAAGGTGCATGGTACCATGCACAAGGATTGAAATAAAGAGCCACCATGCAGGAGGACTTGGTGGTACAATGGAATGTTAACCTCATCACATGGTGGCGTCTGAGCCGTAACTGGCCTTAACTGGCCATGCCTGCTGAATGTGTAGCTTGCAAAGAAAGGAAAAGAAAGAAACAACAGTGTTGGCCAAAAAGGCAGCTTAAAAGGTTGGACAACCTTCCCCAAAACATGCACACTTCCAACATTGTCCCAGCACATTTGCACTGGAACTTGAGAACTCCAGGCTTGGCCTGCCTTCCAAGTATCAGCAGCCCATATCTGTCCAGTAAGGCCACCATATTGGCTTGTCTATGCTTATTTTTGGTCCTTTGTCCATAAGAAATTACAACAATTGTCAATGGGAATAATGTCATTACCATTGACTCTGTGAAGAAATTGTCCCTCCCTGCCATGCTCATACTCTCTCACAGTCATTCTGGACTACGATGACACGGTTGTTGATGACCACCCTGTCCCTGGAAAAGAAAAGGGCAAGCGCAAGCTGAAGGTCATGAGGAGCAGCAAGATACAACGAGACACAGCAGCAGCACTGGTAAGTGTGCTCAGAAGCCCTGACGCTGTACAACGCAAGCACAAGAGCTGTGCTCCTCCATCCTTTTCTTTTGACAAGTAGCATATGGATCCAATGTGGTGTCTTCCCTCCCATTGTGTGGTTGGCACAAGCAACGGATCTTCAAGCCATTTGCACATGTGTGTTCATTGTAGCAAAGATTTGTGCTCATCATAGCAAAGAGGAATGATCCTTGATGGGCGTACATCTCTAACAGTGCAGTGCAGGAAGCTAGGAGCAAGCAGACCTCGCTGCTGAAGTGCTGTTTCATAGATTGCTTATACACATTTGGACAGCACAAAGCTGTCCATTGTTGTGTTATGCCTTGAGACAGCCTGTTTCTTCCTCACTCCCTTGCTTAGAGCCCCAAAGAACCTTGCATGTTTGTTGGAATGACCACTGTTGTTTTGCCTACAGAGAGCTCAATCGTATAGCTCAAGGCAGGCTCATATGCATGCATGCCCACAACATTGCATGCACCTGTTGATAAGTGCTGAAGGGCATGGATGAAATCTTCTTTCCTTCTGTTCCTTCTTTGATTTTTCCTGCAGGCAGTCCTGAAGGGCATGGATGAATGTGATGTGGCTGTTGAACTGAAAGCCCCCAGAAGGAAAGAACAAGGGGATGAGCCTGACACAGAGACGGAGGACGAGGATGAGATGTGCGAAGAGGAGGAGGAAGCTGAGCTACGTGAGTTTCACAACTGTTAGGCTAAGGGCCCCATAGACACATGCGTCATTGTTGGGCAAGGGGGAAGTCCTTCGTTAAGTAGGCTGATGTACTGTGAAAATTTATGAGTGCAATGTACAGTTGCAGAGGGAAAGTTTGCTCCGGTGTTTGCAGCCATGATGTTCCCTTTTCCTTAATCGACCATCCCTATCATCATAGTGTTAAGCCCTTTACACTCTGGACTCAACAAAAATAATACATGCATGAATCATTCTGGTACACTGGTCACACTGATACACACAGTGGTGAGGCCTAGGAATTCCCATGCTGCCGCTCTTTTTGTTTGTTTGCTGAAATGGTTGTTTCTTTCCTTTCAATTCCATATGTGAGACTGCCTGCCCTTGGGGGAAAAGAATTTTGCACGTGCAGAGAGGGTGTCTCATGCATGCCTGTCTCATGCATGCTTGTCTCATGCATGCCTGTCTCGTGCATGCTTGTCTCATGCATGCTTGTCTCATGCATGCCTGTCTCATGCATGCCTGTCTGCAGGAATGTACACTGTGTGAGCACTGCATTCACAGGTGTAGAGCTTGTGTGTGTGTGTGTAACCTTGTCCACCACATTTCAGAGGCCGAGATCTTGGCATGGAAAGGCATATACCAACAGTGCCTTTCTGAGACAATTATCTCCCTATCATGGATCCCCTATTGAGGTCTTACGTCAGTGTCCATCATGTTTCGGGTGGCTGGGACATTGGCTTGAAACGGCGTACCTTATCAGCACCTCCCTGCGTGTACCGAGGCACTTCTGTCCCTTGGCAGACTCCCTTTCTTTAAGGTCTTCACCACTGTTTCAATGGTTTCAGGTGGCCGGAGACATGGCCTGAAACGGCATATACTGACAGCGCCTCCCCGCGTGTACCGAGGCACGTCTGCCCCTTGGTGGATTCCCTACGAGGTCATCACCATTGTGCTGATGATGGTGGCTGCAGCCCTCCTGTTCTACTACACCTGCTACCTGCAGCCTCAGACCGCACCCACAGAACGCAGGTGCGGCGAATGCCCGTGCGCGTATGGATGCATGCATCTCTGCATGGAGTTGGTACAAGCAATGTCACTGCATGCAGCCCTCGATTAATGACGCCTTGCCCCTGGGCCTGATTTAGTGCTGTGCCTGCCCTTAGGGCGTACCAAACGTGCCACTGTATCATCTCACTTGTGTTATATCCACCCTGCAGCTGCCAGTGTAGGCAAGAAGCAAGGTCGCCCCATTATATGACATCTGGCATGTTAGTCCTTAACTGCGCAGCTGGTAGTCTGCAAGGCGCGCTACAACATGTCATGCACAGCTGGCAGTGGAATGAGGCTGGTCATCGTTGAGCTAAGTAGAGGGAACTTCTTACCTACAGTTGACGAACTGGGGTGGTGTACTTCCTGCCGACCATCGCACGTGGCTGCGTAATGATGCTGCCAACTGTGAGACCAGGTTGAGGGGACGTTTTTGACTAATGGATGGGATCGTTCTGCTTTGCCGACCTTTGCACATCACGCTGTTTGACCTTCCCATGCTGGCTCGTGATTCACACTTGTCCCCGCAGGTACCAGGTGTACGATAGCCTCTACTCGCCCGCCAACCCATTTATGCTGAAGGTCGAGGTGCCCAAACAATCAACCTCTGAGGGGGTGTCAAATGGGCAAGCCGACGGCTTCCAGTCTCTGGAGCCTGGGGAGATGCAGCGGTGGCGTGCTGGCATGGAAAGCAAGGTAAGAGGCCACATGGGCTCAGGGAGTGGATGCCAGGGTGGGGAGCAGTACCAGGCTGGCACAGGAGCAAGGTTAGAGGCCTTGGGGGGGGCTGAGGATGTAGTGAATGACACGGCGAGAGAAACAGCTGTAGGATTGCGCAGGGAGCGAGGTGCAAGGCCACCTCGACTTAAGTTGGTGGGGCGTGCATGGGACGCTGGTGGAGTGATGTAGGCAGCGGCGAAGAGGGGCCAGACATTGAGCAGAGGCATGGGTAACATAAGGCGAGTAAAGGGTGGTACTTGTGGTTCAGGAGCCGAGGTCGGTGTGCACAAATGCAGCACAGGGTCCTCTAAGGGCTTTTCCACAGGCCTCTGCTTCTTGTGGTCAGCAGCTGAATCTCTGTTATCACCTCCGGTCTGACTCAAGTTGTCTTCAGCAGTAAGCTGCTGGACACAGCTTTCCTTGCTTGGCAGGCAGACCGTGCTTGACTCTGCTTGCTGTTGAAGTTCTGGGACTCCAGTCTTCCAGCTTTCATCTTGCTATCATTCTTGTTGCTGGAAAAAAAACTGTCTGTTTTCTTTGCCTGCCATGCTCCTCTTAGCCTGGATATGGTGGAGGTGTCATACGGTTTTCGATTCAAGGTTGCCCCTTTTCCTTGATTGATGTGGGGAGTGTTTGCTGCCTACGTAGTCTTTCTGTTCTTTCTTGGTTGTGGCAAACGTCTAAGGAAGGAGATCAGAAGCAGGCTGTCATGGAGAACAAGGATGTAGGCAACACTCAGGGTGGCATGGTGTTTGTTGAAATAAGCCTGGGAAGTGAGCTCTTTGCAATTAAAGCACCCTTCCTAAATGCCTGCGTGATCACCTTGACTTGGCTTGGCCAGTAGCAGTTAAACACACTTGAAAAGGCAAAAGCATGCACAAAAAAGAGTCGGCAGTTGTCAAATGCCACAAACAAACACGTGCCTTGCACTACAATGTATGCAGGAGGGCTTGCGGAAGGTGGCGGAGATGTACCGTGCCATGGATGAGATGGCAGCCGTACTGGTGGGTTTTCATTGCAGTTGGAGCTGTAGATCTCTGGACAGGTGCATGAAGCTGGAGCGTTGGCCCGGTGGCACATGAACTTGCTGATGCATGAAGGTGCAAAAGACGGCTTTCATCTGAATGGCTTAGCCTCTTTTTGCAGCAATTACTTCCTAGTCAAACTACCAAGGTTCATGTGCAACATGGTTTCATTATCGGTAATCCACACCTAAATACCATGAACCCTGGGGTCATCAACCTTATTAGAATTACCTTGAGTGTAACCTTAAACCTTGCATCATTTGATTCTTGTATATAGACAATGCAGATGATAATTGCTTGTAAAGTTGAAAAAAAAAGCATTTGAAGGCACCCAATGAAGTTAAGCGCAACTTCCTGTTGGTGTTCTTTTCCTATTGCAGATGGCATATGGCTTGATTCAAGGTGGCGTCCTCGTCCTGATCATGTGAGTCGTTACTAGCTGTGCCATGAGGTTGAAGCCGTTGTGTCAAAGGCTGCATGTAGATGTAAGACGATAGGATAGGGAGCAGCACAGCACAGTTGCAGTCTCTCCTGGGGCCAATTTTAGGAAGCTCTCTCTCTCTCTCTCACTCAATCACACACATTGCCCGTGTACAAGGAATTGTGCATGCTCCCCCTTCCTCCTCTGTTACCAAGGCTTGCCAAATGGAGCCATAGCATATCCTTCACAATCTTCAAATGGGAGCACACATCACGAGTACCAGTGGCCATACCAGTACGTCATGTTCATACTGACGCCTTCCTTGCTACGGTAGTTTGCAGGAATCCAGCTGATCATCCATGCAGCATTCTTCACGATCTCCAGATGGGGGCATTCGTCACAAGCCCATGCCAGGAACATCATTTTATACTTGGTGCTTGCTTTGTGCCTTGCAGGATTCGGCTGATCAACCACACTGCTTTCCAGCCTGTGCTGAGCATCGTCGCAGGCACCCTTGCAGGAGCACTTGAAGGTACTGATAAGTGAAGGGCACAAAATAGGATGGGCCGATTGCAAACATGCATGCGCCACAAATTCCCCCTATTATGCCGCAGAAACGTGAGGATCATGGCATATGCACGTATGGAATCGGCAAAAGCTACCACACACAATGCATACAGTAGGCTGGCTGTGATCCGCCTGTCCTCATGTTGTGCTCTTTCATGAGGCGGGCTCCTTATTTCATGCCCTGTTGCGAGGCAACCTGGCTGTGCTCTTTCATGAGGCGGGCTCCTTTTTTCATGTCCTGTTGCGAGGCACCCTGGCTGTGCTCTTTCATGAGGCGGGCTCCTTATTCCATGCCCTGTTGCGAGGCAGCCTGGCTGTGCTCTTTCATGAGGCGGGCTCCTTATTCCATGCCCTGTTGCGAGGCAGCCTGGCTGTGCTCTTTCATGAGGCGGGCTCCTTATTTCATGCCCTGTTGCGAGGCAACCTGGCTGTGCTCTTTCATGAGGCGGGCTCCTTATTTCATGCCCTGTTACGAAGCAGCCTGGCTGTGCTCTTTCATGAGGCAGGCTCCTTATTTCATGCCCTGTTGCGAGGCAGCCTGGCTGTGCTCTTTCATGAGGCGGGCTCCTTATTTCATGCCCTGTTGCGAGGCAGCCTGGTTGTGCTCTTTCATGAGGCAGGCTCCTTATTTCGTGCCCTGTTACGAGGCAGCCTGGCTGTGCTCTTTCATGAGGCGGGCTCCTTATTTCATGCCCTGTTACAAGGCAGCCTGGCTGTGCTCTTTCGTGAGGCGGGCTCCTTATTTCATGCCCTGTTACGAGGCAGCCTGGCTGTGCTCTTTCTTGCTCCTAGGTTTTGAACGTACCATGTTGGTGATCCATACTTCATGACCCTGTGGCAAGGGGCATGCAGAGTTGTAGCTCGCTCAAGTCAGTACCCTCAGCTTCCAATTCCTTGAATCTATGCACAACTATCATGGTATGCAAGCACTCATTTATGCTGCATGCATCAAGTACTCTGCATACATTCAGTGTGCTGTCGCTGGACCACCTGAGCAGCTGCAGCTTGCTGCCACTGTTGCTCCTGCGACATCACTAAGGACAATCGTTTGCTTTACTTTCTTGCCTTTCGGGTCTACAGGCATATATATTTTTTGTTCATGTCTAATACCAAACTGCTTCATTACTGCCAAAGACAAGTTTTGCTTCGGCTCGTTTGCCTTTGCCCCCTGTTTCCGTCCGCAGACATGATATTCTTCGCGTTTGTCATCACCATTGCTGCCTTGATGGTCAGTATGATGATGGTCATCTTGTTTGGTGCCATTGAGCCAGACTTGAGCAGCACCTCAGCCGCCATGATGGCAGTGTTTGTGGGCATCACACAAGGTAATGTTCCATACATGTTGCACCATTTCATGCGCATTATACATTTTCCATGTACAGAACCCCCCAGTCACCATGATGGCAGTGCTTGTGAGTGTCACACAAGGGTATAATTCACACGCACTGCACCATTTGATACACATTGTGTACATTTATTTCATAAGTAGCACCTCTGCTGCCATGATGGCAGTGTGTGTGTGGGCATCACGTAAACACTTTTCACACAGTAGCAAAAAAAAGAGAATGAGTACAGCCTGACTGCAAGGTAAAATTTATACAAACTTCCCATCCCATACCAATTTTACACATGTTTCCACGGGCTGCACACACACAAAAAAAGGAGTGCAAGCACACTACAAGGCTCACGCATTAACAAGCATGGCAGCACAGCATGATGGTGGCAGCAATCTGTGCTGTCTGGTTACCTGGTCACAACCAACGCAGTAGGTGTGATGTGTACATACTGTGCATTCCTGGGCTCATTCATGGTGAGCTAAGTGTATACAGATGCTTGGCAGCATTCGTGAAGCATGCCTACTGCGATTATAGTATGGGCACACGGGGGTTGATTGGGTGCTCATTTGCTCCACCTGGGAGAGCCAGCATGAACTAATATTGCTGCTGTGTTTCTTCTTTTCTAGCTCGTGCTTGTAATCTCATTGTGCACGATTGGCAACAGTTGGCAACAGATCCAGCAGCAGCATGATCTCCGGCATGCAGCACCCCATCTGCAGCGTGGTTTACCATCTCCCATCTACGGCAGCCTGATCTCCCACCTCCTTGCCCTCTGTTTGCCATATGACTCCTCCACCTTCTTGACCTTTGTATGCCACATAATGGTTTTTTATGATTGACCTCTATATGCCACAGCCATCCGCCTGAGTCACACAGTTGAGACTGCTGCTTTGTTGTGATGCATGTGCAATCCTTCCTGTTGCAGCACAGTAGTTGCCTGATGCATAATGTGCGTAATGTGCCTTCAATTTGGTGCGAGTCTGTGCCTCCTTCCATGTGCTCCATCAGTTCAACACCTGAAAGGCAATCATGCACACCTAGGCTGCACTGCCTTCCCTGGTATCATAAGCAATTACTGAATTCTGACATGTATGTGTGTTGTACTGAAGGTTCTGCCACTGATTCAGACTCTTGTGAAAGAATCACAGATTTCCTGGGGCACATGGTGGCTTTGACACAAACGCTGCTTCCACCTTGTCCTTGTTTCGTTGCAGGTGCTGCCACTGATTCAGACTCTGATGAAGAGATCATGAGGTTCCTGGCCAAGGAGACGCAGGGTGGCTTTGACACAAATGCTGCCTCCATTTTCTTGGCTTGGTGCGACGAGTTTTTTAATTTGGGTGTGCTCGTGGTTCCTGTTTTAAAATTCAGGGGGAAAAGGGGGGGAGGGGGGTATAGCTGAATCTTGCATTTGCGCTGAATGGGGGCGTTTCACACACACACACACACACACACACACACACACACACATGTGCGCGCGCACACACACACATGCGCGCGCGCACACACACACACACACACACACACACACACACACACACACACACACACACAAACACACACACACACGCACGCACGCGCACACACACACACACACACACACGCACGCACGCACGCACGCACACACACACACACACACACACACACACACACACACGCACGCATGCACGCAAGCGCACACGCGCACGCACACACACTCACGCACACACGCACGCACACACGCACGCACACACGCACGCACGCACGCATGCTCGCACATACACCCACATATGCACGCGCACACACACATAAACACACGCACAACACATGCAAAACACACACACAACACACACGCACACACAACATGCGCGCACACATGCAGGATTCTGTTAACGCTGCGCCCCCTTTTGTACAGAGGGCTGCTGGTAAGTGGTGCAGCATGCATTTTGGAATGCGTGCAATGCAATATGAGTTGTACTGTGTCTTAATGATGCTGCCTGAATTTTGGAGTGTGCGCAATGCTTTATGAGGTCCAGCACCACAGTAAAACATGTGGGCACACAAGGCCACAACATAAATCGTGGCCCTGCTTTTGAAGCCCCTTGGTGGGGCAGCAGATCTCACAAAGCAGGCCAGAACTGCTGGATCCCCACACTCTCCCTCAATTTATGGCCAGCACCCCCCTCAAAAGTCAAGTGTATGTTCTTAATAAGAGATCTTGCGGTGTCTTTCAGGGTAGGGGTGGAGCAGTTATTTGCCAAAGCCACCTGCCTAACACCTGGCGTGCTCACTGACAAAGGATGCCTGTTTAAGAATTGCTAAATATGGTGCCCTGGTTGCAGCAAGCAAAGCTTGAGAGCCAGTTCCAAAAGCATTCTGGATTTTGAATTCCAAGCAGCCTGGCTCTGAGCAGTTGCTCAAACTAACTCCCTTTGGCCCACTCTCAGCATCTGATTCCATGTGTGTTACTGATCAGTCTGGCTTTGGGGGTCAGGCTGGTTAAAATACGTCAGCTTACTTGCCACCAATGGTCAAACTTTATGTCTTTTCACTGCAACGGACTCTTGAAGCCATCTTTTGGGAAGCAGCGTTTTGAGGTTTATGAGCAAATAAGCCATTCAGATTTTGAATGAAAGCTGTCTTGTCATTCCTTAAATAAGACAAACAAGCAATCAGGTGTTTTGAGTGCAAGTCTCCTCGTCGTCCTGGTTTTCACAATCCTTGGGTGTCCACGTGAATGTGGAAAGCAAGGTAGCATGATGTGATGGAGACACCTAGCTGCAGTATCCTTTTACTCATCAGCTTTCCATTCCTCTGCATGACAGGTGATGATCACATCCATGCTGTCGTATCCCTATGCTGAGCTTCGTATGGGTGCCAAGTGAGTGTTTGACTGATCTCAGATATACGCTCTAGGTTTAGTAAGCTCTTGTATGAGTTCAGGCATCCACATTTTGTTTTGTCAGCTGTGGGGACCGTCACCTGAGACAGGACAGGTGTGCATCTATGAATGTGTGAAATCCTGAGAGCTTTACCTGGGTGCTCTGGTTGGGAATGTACTCAGATGCAATGACATGAAAGTAAGACTTTCCAATACCAGGAGCTCCAGTATTTTCCTCTAAATTCAGACGTTTCGTTTTTGCTTGGATTGTAACCAGTTAACTGCAGCTGCAATTAACTACCAATCATTCATCAACCCATCATAGCAGTGAACGATTGCTACCAGAAGGCTTTAATCCAGCCTTTTAGGGATGGATCTTCATTCAACTGTTTTGGCCTCTTATCCCTCCCCCGTTTTCCTTTTTTCCTCTGTTTTGTTTGTTCCAGTCTAGTTTCCACAATTAAGCAAATATGCACAAGTATTTGGAAGAAAGATACGCACAACGTAGTCGGCCAAAGAAAGGAGAATGGCCAAATAGTGAACGCTGTACAAAATATTCCTAGTTTGTGTTCTCACTATCAAGCATATAGAAATCATGCTTGGTGAGTTTCGACTTGGGGAACCTTCCCTTTCAAATATTGAGATTATGTGATGGCTTTATATGCAAGTGGGATATTGAAACCATGTGATGGATTTAAGAAGCACCAGCAAGTGCTGGGGGACAGGAATACAAATTTCCTTTTAATACCAAAACAGGGTCCAACGCACCAACACATACCTTATTGTGACTGTCTGGACTGAAAGAGCGAGTTCAATCAAAGGTGCTGGATCAGGGTGTGCTGCACAATGCCAAGACCTCTGGAAGACCCCCCTGCATGCATTCGATCTCTTCATGCAGTTTCCTGTAATTCCATTTAATTGTCCGATAGATCGCAGTATCTTTCTTTTGCTCTCTGCCATTTGCCTGAATTGAAATTCGACCACCACGTGAGTGCTTGTGCACCTATTTCACATGATCTTCAGGCTCGTTATTGCCTGCGTGAATGCACATACAGGGGTTGTCCTTCAGTGCCGCGGGATATCACAACGCTCCTGCGCTGGCAGTGGGCAAGCTCTACCCGAGGGACGCCCACAAATCGGGAGATGGACAAGCTATTGGACAAGCTGCTGAAGTGGGTGTGTCATGTGATGAGTGGTACAGGATGTGATCGCGACGCGTGCGCACGCGCGCGCACACACACACACACACACACACACACACACGCTTACATGCACACAACACACATTTTTGCTTATACACACACAACACACACACATACACACACACGCGCGCACACACACACACACACACTTTTGCTTATACACACAACATACACACACATGGTCATGCAGGCTCCGCCCTCAGCCACCCCCCCTGGCTCCTGGATGGCGGTGGAAGCAGGCAGCCTCCCTCATTCGGCAGGCAAAGCTGCAGCAGCCCTCTACCACAAGCCCTGGTGCGTGCCCATCATACAGCACTATCCTTGAATGCAGTTTCATGGGGTGCAGATGGCTGCATGACTGCCTCAATGTGCTGTGCCCTTTTGGCACGCAAGGTGCCGGTGCTCCGGGTAGTGCCCAGCCATCCACAGGTTGCACAGAGGTGTGCTTGCTGGAGAGCAGACAGTCTTCTATGCATGCTTGGGAATGTTGCCCATTGCACGCATGAGCATATTGGGTGTATTGCCCACCTCACTTGTGTGCATTTGCGCTGAATCTGTACCCCGACGCATGGGATGTGGCACGGCCGTACAAGGTTCCACTCTGAAGCACAGGTTCTGGGCAAAAGCCCTCCCCTGAAATGGCATTGCTCAGGCAGGAGGCAGTCCCTCTATCCCAAAATATTAAAGTTGCTTGACCGCTTGACTCATTCAGCCTCTTGAGATGGAAATCTCAGCATCAGAGTTGCACACAAGGCATACATCCCCTTGGATCGCTGCTGATTACCATCTGGCCCAGCATGGAAGTTCAGGGTTAATGATACGCATCTTCTTGCGGGATCAGGATATTCTTTTTGCAGTCTTCGTGGTGGAGGGGACCCACGGCTCTTTTGAGCCAATGTGTCTCCTTTTCCTTAATTGATGTAGGGAGAGTTTCCCCTGCCTACCAAATTTTTCTTTTCTTTTTTCTCTTTTTTTGTGGGACTTTCAGCCGCACTGAGCTTGGGCCCTAAGCTTGGGTGCCTCTATTTTTGGCCTGCTGATTGGGCCACAAAGCATGAAAGTTCAGGGTTTATATTATGCATCTTCTTGCAGGACTTTCAGTCGCCCTGAGCTTGGGCCCTAAGCTTGGGTGCCTCTATTTTTGGCCTGCTGATTGAGCCACAAAGCATGGAAGTTCAGGGTTTGTATTATGCATCTTCTTGCGGGACTTTCAGTCGCACTAAGCTTGGGCCCTTAGCTTGGGTGCCTCTATTTTTTGGCCTGCTGATTGAGCCACAAAGCAGGTCTGAAGCACGCCTTGCAGGGGGGGGGGGAGCTGCGTGCTCCAGATCCAGAGGCTGCACCGTTCTTGCCTTAAGACCAGGAGCGCTTTGACCATGAGGATATATTTTCATTTATCCTCATAAGTTGCACTGCAGTTTGCTGTTTGCCCTCACTGGACCCCTCAGACTTAACTGTTCATACTAAACTGCGCACTGAATTACAGGCACGCAAGAGCTGGCACCGCCCTCTTCAACCTCAGCACTCTTTTTACGCAGCAGCACGAGAAACTTCAAGGGCAGCTTGAGGGTAGGTTGTGTGCGTGTATATGTGTGTTTGAGGGGGGGAAGGGGGGGAGGTGCGCGCGTGTATGTGTGTGTGCGTGTGTGTATGTATGTGTGTGTGTTGAGTTTGTGTGAGCGAGCGCGCGCACGCGACCGCCCATTCAAGCTTGATGTTGGTCCAACACTTACATGCCAGGTTTCAAGGCCAGCACGCATGTACACCAATGGTAGTGTCTCATGAGCTGAACATGACATAGGAATCGGACATGGCACTCTCCTCGTTTCAATATCAGGTTGGCAGCAGCCTAGACAGAGCTTGACCAGGAATGTGAACTGGCAGTGACAGCTCTCAGCAACAACTGTCGGTGCCAAAAGATGCAAGTCAGATTTGGTTCCAAGCTTAGGGCCTAGACTCAAAACAACAAATCCCAGTGCTAAGGTTCCTCACACAGCAGACTTCAATTCATCTAATAACACTGAACACATTTCATTCATTGTTCTTGAATCAAACAAGGTACATGAAACAGGTTGATTGTGAGCACAAGGGGTGCCTGCATTTGAGACAGAGAGCCTCAAAAAGGTGCAGCAGCGCCAGCGCTTCAGATAGAAGGCTCCGATGCAAATGTGATGTAGGATTGTACACGGCAGAAGTCCGACAGAGATGCTTGCTTTTGAGACAGCTTAACTTTAATGCACAGTGTCTGCATGTAAAACAAAAAGCCTCAAAAGGGTGCAGCAGTGCCAGTCTTTTAGGCAGAAGGCGCCAATAGGGTGCATATGTGCCAGCATCTCAGACAGAAGGCCACACAAGAGGTACTGAAGCCCTGCATTTTATAGGAAAGGCCCAGTATGGCATTGCTTGCATTCCTCAGACAGCAAACCCCAAAACAGAGGTGTCTGCATCTCACACAGTAGGCCCGGTGTAGAGCACGAGTACACCACCCTGTGGGTGGCAGGCAGTCCAGTGCTGGAGTACGGCAAACGCAGTTCTCTGGCAGTGAAAGCCACAGATTCTTTGACTCCATGCCGAGCTAGCATGCTCATGCACATGAGTGTGAGGTTGGAAGGCAGAGGGTTGCAGTCTAGATGCAGTCTAGATCTAGACACACACACACACACACACACACTCTGCAGCACGCACACACACACACACACACACACACGCGCGCACACACACACGCACACACACTCAAACACACACACACACACACACTCGTTTGCGTAAGTGCAGGTCTTGGGAAGGCAAGCGGATGTCAAGCCTTCGTGCAAGCGCATGTGCATGCGCACCCGTTCCCCACCACACACACTCACAAGGACACACGCGTGTGAATGCAGGTGTCGGGGAGGCGCATCGACGACAGCAGCTTGGATGCTATTCTGCAGCACGTCGCCCCTCCATCCACCAAGCCTTCAGGGCCACAACAGCAGCAGGCGGCATCACCTAGTGAGCAGAGCCTGCATGGCAGGCTGAGTTCCAACCTTAGCCAGCGGCCTTCTGGAGAGCGGCAGCACAATTGGCAGGCCAGGCGGAGGATGCAGTCGTCTGTGCTGCAGGTGAGTGAGCAGGGCCTGCATGACAGGCCGGGGTCAAGCCAGCAACCTCCTAGAGAGCGGCAGCACGATTGGCAGGCCAGGCGGAGGATGCAGTCATATCATATGACTCATATGTGCTGCAGGTGAGTGAGCAGGGCATGTATGACTGGCTGAGTTGCAGCCTCAACCTGCAGCCTCCCGGAGAACAGCAGTGCGATATTGGCAGGCCAGACAGAGGATGCAGCCGTCTGTGCTTTGTAGGAGGGGAATGTCCCAGTGTAAAGGAACTCGGAATTTGAGGCCAGGCAGAGAGGACATTGTCTGTGTTTGAAAGTATGTCCAGGCAATTTCCCTGGGTGTGAGCTTTTGGATAGGAACCTATGACCTGGCAGAGGGTGCAGTTGCATATGCTCTAGGTGTGGGTGGGTAAGGGGTAACAAAATTTGTCTTGGTGCTCGCAGAAGGTGCACCTGTTCATGCATGCAGGGTTACAACACATACGTGGGTCCAGGGTCTTGGTCATGACAAGGTGGATGGCTGGATAGTAAAAGTCCGCAAGCTGACCACAATGCATGTCTCCAGAATCGGTCAAGCACAGCATGCATGAGCAAAAAGTGCTGCGGATGTTCAAAAGAAATGGATTTGAAATTGCGGTGACCCACTGCTGTGACCAGGTCATCTCTGGGCTGAGGGCGCTGAAGGAGCAGGAGAACAGCAGCAGCAACAGCATTAATGGAGCAGGCAGGGGCAGCAGCAGCAACATGGAGGCAGGCACCGGGGCAGGGCCTGTAGCGGGGGGCATGGCAGACCTCTCAGCCGAAGATGCATCCAGACCAGCAGTGCAGCACGCCAGGGAGCGCCTGATGCAGGTGTGGGCGTGTGTGTGTGTGTGTGCATGTGGGTGGGTGGGTGTGAGTGTGCTTAGTGCTGATGGCATCAAAGTGTGTCAAAAGGATGTTGGGCGTATCAAAGTTTTGGCAAGGTGTGACGAACTGTAGCGATTGTGGCAATCCATAGAAACACCCTGGCAAATGGTGGGAAAAGTGTGTTGAAGCGTCTGAAGGATGAGGGGCCTTGTGAGCTTGTACGTAGGATGGTGCATTTGTTGGAATCACGTATTATCGTGTCTCGTGGCATGGGGTAGATCTGGGAATGCCAAGCTCAAGGAAGGAATGGCTGAGTGTACATGCGCACACGCACATACATGCACACGCACGCACGCACATGGCTGTTTACTTGTGCTTGATCCCTTTGCAGGTGTTGCAGGCCCGCCATGTCGTAAACCAGGCCAAACTCAGCAAGCGCAAGCAAGAGGTCCGTCGCTTGGAAACCCACCGCGTTTTCGGCACCGCAGGCGCACTTTCCTCCTCCTACAAACCTGGTGAGCACTGAGAGCAATGTGCTTTGCCGGTTATAGCAGTGAAGACAGAAGGGGCAGCTGTGTAGAAACGGTGGGAGGGCCCTGGTGTGTACTGACTGCAATGAGGGTAATGCATTGTTACTCATGAGCAGAGTGCCCGGGAACAGCCCAGTAACAGCCCGGGAACAGCATAAAGCTATGTGTGCAGAGAGCGCTTGCCGTGCTTGTGTGACTTTTGTCGCACACTGGGCAATGCGCTCCATCACCGTGCCGCTCAATTGCCCTCCTATCAATTATGACAGGTGCCATCTCAGAGTGCCTCATAAGCATGTCAGTACATCCCATGCCATCACCAGCTTCATTGCCCTTGTGATTCTGGCCGGGCAAATTGAAGTTTTCCTGACCCCTTTTCTGCACCTGGCCTGTGCCTTTGTATCCTTGCTTGCACCCCATGCAAGCCCCAAGTGTCTCCTTGATTGATTTAGCAAGAGCGCTTCACTGCAGCCACGGCGCTTGCTTTCTACGAGTGTCACATGACGGTCTCTATTAGCATATGTCGGTATGTCCCATGCCGTCACTAAGTTGTCTCAATTCACCTTCATCATCAGTCTGGTATGTATGGCCGGGCAACCTGAACTCTCCTGACCCCTTTTCTGCACCTGGTCTGTGCCTTTGCTTGCACCCCATGCATGCCCCAAGTGTTTCCTTATTTGGTTCAACAAAGTGCTTTACTGCAACGTGGTTGCTCGCTTTCTACTTTGGGGGCTGCGCCGTCCTCCGCTGGCCACAGTGCCTGAGGGTGGTGATCAGGATGGTGTTGTCGCAGCATGGCGCCCGCCTGTTTCTTTTGGTGCAGGCGCAGTCTTCCTGCTTCGTGTGCAGCAAGCAACGCTGCGGTGCTTAACTTGTTCTGATCCGGGTGGTACCCTCTCAGCATGGTGCTTGTGTTCTTTCTTGCAGGCACGCCCTCCTGCAGGGTGTGCAGTAAGCAGCGTTTGATGCAGCCTCCCCTGTCTCAGCAGAGTGCTTGTGTGTTCATCTTTTCTTGCGTGCAGTAAGCAGCGTTTGATGCAGTCTTCCCTGTCTCGGCAGAGTGCGTGTGTTCATCTTTTCTTGAGGCACGGACCTCCTGCAGACTGCGCAGCAAGCAGCGCTGGAGATGGTGCCTGTGGGTGCTGATCTGGATGACATTACCTCAACATGGTGCCTGCGTTTTTCCTCTTTGCTTGCAGGTGTGGTCTTTTCGCAGGGTGCGCAGCAAGCAGTGCTGGAGATGGGGTGCCTGAGGGTGCTGATCTGGATGACATTACCTCAACATGGTGCCTGTGTCTTCTCTCTTTTCCTGCAGGTGTGGTCTTTTTGCAGGGTGCGCAGCAAGCAGCGCTTGATGCGGTGCCTGAGGGTGCTGATCTGGATGACATTACCTCAACATGGTGCCTGTGTCTTTCCTCTTTGCTTGCAGGTGTGATGTTTTCGCAGGGTGCGCAGCACACAGCACTTGACGCGGTGCCTGAGAATTGTGGCCTGGATGATGCCTCTTCGGAGAGCCAGCACTTTGCAAGCACCCTTTCCGCTGCTGCCAAAGGCACGCAGGCTCAAAAAAGCCTCAGCAAGGCAGGCCCCCACAATGGCAGCTCCTCCCACCCCTTGGGTAGCAACCAAGGCAGTGGTGCTGGCAAGGGCATGAGCATGCAGACAAGCATGGAGCACTCAAGCTCAGGCAGCAGTGGCAGCTACTCCCACTCCACCCCTCTCTTCGCTTCCACCCCCAGCCCCTCGCTGAGGATCACTCCCACAGGGGAAAGTTGTGCACAGGTGGCATCAGGCCACGGCAGAGCCTCAGGACAAGAGAAGAGCTGTACACACTCACGACAACCCAGACTTGAAGGAGAGGCAGGCGCGGCTGGAGCATCAGGGGAGGTACTCACACAGGCCGCATCCACGCAGACCCAAGCTTCAGAGAAACAGGCGATGGAGGAGGCTGGGCAGCCCTGGCTTCCTTTGCCCACCTTCTTCCTTTCACAGAAGCTCCTGCGCCGCAGCATGCATCCCGTGCATAAGGACCCTATGGAGGTGCTGCTGCAGCAGTGGGAGAAGGCACTGGCAGGTGAGCCCTGTACACTCTGTGTGTCCCCTGCAATGTTGTGTGTGTATGTAGGAGCAGTGGCAGAGGGCACTGTGGCAGGTGAGCCCTGTACGCTCTGTGTGTCCCCTGCAATGTAGTGTGTGTATGTAGGAGCAGTGGCAGAGGGCACTGTGGCAGGTGAGCCCTGTACAGCAGGGCAGCGGCAATAGGCAGCCTGTGACTCCTGCGCAACGTTGCGTGCCCTCTAAAGAACTGCATGCCCTCTGCAATAGTGTGAACATATGCACAATCCGCCAAATCCAGAAGTTTTTTAGACGTCTCGCAATTTCCCGCAAAAGAGCTGAGATGTATACATAACAGCACACATGTTTGGAAGTGGCACACTGCTATGCGCACGCCCTGGGCATTGGCACTGGAGGTCCCCTTTGAGCCCTATGCGATAATATGTGCAAAGTGCACGCCCTGAGATGTCCAAAGGCTGGAGGTGTCGCTCTGTTGTTCTTCAGGCGCTTGTGGCACATGTGTTCAGTCATACCATAAATCACGCACTGAGGCACATACCTGACTGCTCGCGCACGCCAGCCTGCTTGCAGTATGCCTGGCTTCTCACTCCCCTGCAGTAACGTCCCTCACAGTAACGTCGGACTATTCATGTGTGTCAGCCTGCTTGCAAGTAATGCTATGATCTGTTCACCAGTGAACCTCTCCAGGCATGTCACAATTGTGTGGCCTTCCCCACTAGACGTCTACACCCAGTTTGAACATGCTTGCGGCTGCCCACTTGCATTGCAAGCAACGTGGGCCATCCAGCAGCTGTGGGATCTGTTTTAAGGTCATGCATCCACATGGATCAGGTGGTACTCAGGCACCCTTCATCAGGTACTCCAAAGATCCGTGCATCCAGTCTCCTAGCTTGTGTCCATGGTGCAACGCAGGCAATGGTGGTGTGGGCGCCCCAGACAGCAACAGATCCAGCCTGGGCCTGGTCCAGCACATCGCTGTCTTGATGCAGGAAGCTCAGGATGCGATTGCAGCGATCCGGGTAAGCGGTTGTGCACGGAGCCCACAAGCAAAGTGGTCCTCACGTCTAGCTCACAAGTCAATACTTATGAGTGAGCTCAAGGCGCGCAAGCACTCCTGGCCTCTGCCTGCCTGCTGTGGTCAATTTTGCTTATTTTGCACCCTCCGCTGGTGACTACTTGCTTTGCACTCTGCACCCTCTCACCGGTGACTCTGTGCTTTGCATCCTCCCATTCATGGCTGCACCTCACTTGCTGACCATCAAAGTTTACATCATGGCATTTCATTTTTGAGCTGCTGTGCGTGGGCACATTGGTGCCAAGGTGCTGAGTGCGCTGCTTCCTTCAAACCGTGTCTTTCTCGTCCACTAAGAGCAGCACGTTATTTTCTTAAAGTGCTTGCACATGCATGCCGCACCTTCACAACTGACAGTCCTAGGTTGAAACCCTTTGCGTGTCTTCTATCCGTGGTCTGATCTAGCAAGGCCATTCGTGTGGGCTGCACATCCGCAGACCGCCATCCATGAAACCCAAGACTTGGCCAAAGCCCTGCAGTCTGCACTCCATCTGAGTCCTGGCCACAGCCTTGGTCTAGAAGGCCGCAACCAAGCAGCTGTGCTGCTCAATGCTCCCGTGCCCGAGCCTAGGAGGGCAGCAGCAGAGGATGGTTGCCCAGGCCTCCCAGTAGCTTCAGAGGGCCCTGTAACCGGGTGAGCTGCAAAGGGTCACGTGGTTATGGGGAGTTTTGTGTTATGCAGAGCTGCATAAGTCATGCAGTTTACGTAGCTGGAGCCAATGTGTACCTTGCATTCCCTGCCGAGCAGCATAAGCTATGTAGTTGGAGGTGCTGATCTCATTTTGACCTATGTCTTCAGCAGTGAGAAATTTATGTCATCTGTATCAAAGTAATTTGTACCAATTTTAATTTTTGAGGTGCCAGATCTCATTCCGACCTTGAGCCTTGAGGAACTCCTTGTGAAGTCCTGTACCTGCATGTTGATGAGAGTGTGCAGCAAAAGGCGATGCTTCCACTTGGTGCACGTCTTGAGGCACAGCCTGTCCTAGGTAGACCGAGTTGAATGATTCTTGCTTGTCATGCTCTGAAGATATTGGCATTCTGGGTCACATGGGGGCTGTTCTGCCTTGCCTTGTGTTGCATGGCCTGGCCTTGGACAAACTTGTTTGACTCATCTTGTATTGTATGACCGGCGTACAGGGGCTGTTCTGCCTTGCCTTGTGTTGCACAGCCTTGCCTTGGACAAAACTGTTTGACTCGTCTTGTTTGACCGGCAAACAGGGGCTGTTTTGCCTTGCCTTGTGTTGCCTGGCCTGGCCTTGGACAAGACTGTCGGCCTTGTATTGTATGACCAGCACACGGGGGCTGTTCTGCCTCGTCTCGTGTTGCACAGCCTTGCCTTGGACAAGGCTGTCGACCTTGTATTGTATTGTACAATGCAACACGAGGAAGAATTGACAATGAGTGGGATGGTGCTGCAATCTTGCAATCGGCAGCCTGGAGGCCGGCAGCAATGCGCAAACAAAGACACTTTGAGCTCTTTAAGATCTCAAACAAAAGAATCTATGCATTCTTGCAATTGGCTGCCAAGGCGTCAGCAGCAACACACAAAGAAACTAGAAAGCTTTCCTAGATTTCAAACAAAAAAATTGATTGGAAAGTGATTACAGTCAAACGATGGCAATCAGTCAAGTCAAACGAAGAAGCTTCAAGCTATCAAGGGTGGCAATCAGAAGGTAAAATGCATGTTTATCATGTTCCTTCTTGTTGTCTATCATGGTTCACAAACGCACACACACACACACACACATATCCTCTACCCAGGCTTGGCACGGCACGCCCAGCTCACATCCTGGCCAGAAACATCCAAGAGCACGTCAGCAAGCCGACGCAGCAGGTTTGTGCAATGCAGAATGACTGCACATATATGTAGCTTGATAAAAGTAAAGGAATGCAAATGTGGGCACCTTATTGACCCTAAGCTGCGGATTTGCAAGGGGGACCTTGGGGTACTTTCATGGGCCATTCTGCTTATCTTTATTTGTGGCCCTTGCAGACTCCAGCATGCTTTTCATAGAGTGATTTCATGTGGTCTTCGAGGATTTTAGCATGCCCTTCACTCATACCCCTTTTCTTGGCTGTGCAGCAGGCATACATAGAGGTGTTTGTCTGTGCGTGCTCTCTCTTTGTTCAGCACGATGGGCATGGGCGCCTTCATGTTATCTGCTTTCATTTTTTCTTCTTTTTTCTCCCTACTCAGGTCTTGTTTTGGGGAACGATGACATGGGGAATGGAGCAGGTGAAAAGCTCTTGTGCATGATGGTACAACCGTCTGCACTCAACTCACTAAACATATGTGTGTATGTTCATGCTTCCATGCTTTGCTCACGTATCCACGTCATGAAGCATGCATACAAGCTTGCACTTCTACACGTATACAAAGACCAGGATTGACGCATATGCAAGTGCGCACACCCCTGCAGGTGGCCCAATCTGTCGAGGGTGCAGCGGAGAGTTCGCGAGCCCAAAGCAGCACGGCTGTCCCCACTCTCCCAAGCAGTGGTGTTCCCCCGGAGGCAGTGCAGCAGCAGCAGCAGCATCAGCAGCGCCTCCAGATCACGGGGGCACAGTCTGCTGGCGCTGCCGCAAAGCAAGAGCAAGGGAGGGGCGAGGCAGAAGCTGCGCTGCATGACTTGCAGGTGGGGGGGCATGTGTATGTGTGTGATGGTGCTTTTCTGAAGGGAGGGGCGAGGCAGAAGCTGCGCTGCATATTTGCAGGTGGGGGAGCATGTGTCTGTGTGTGTGATGGTGCTTTTCTAGGCACAGCTGTGCGGCACGACAGCAAAGCCAGAGGGAAGGCGCAGCAGATGCTGTGCTGCAAGCAGCAAAAGCAAAGCCAAAGGGAAGATGCAGCAGGTGCTGCGCTGTCTGTTCAGACAGCCAGTGGGCCAGATTTTTGTTTGGGGGGGGCGGGGTGTGCACCTGCTTTTGGGGGGGGGAGGGGCACAGTCTTTTGGGACCAGCTAGGCCAGACTTTTGTTTGGGGAGAGGGGGGTGCGCACATGCTTTTCGGGGGGGGAGGGGCACAGTCTTTTGGGACCAGCTAGGCCAGACTTTTGTTTTGGGGGAGGGGGGTGCGCACGTGCTTTTTGGGGGGGAGGGGCACAATCTTTTGGGACCAGCTAGGCCAGAGCGAGGGGCCGAAGCAGCAGCGGAATCTGGGCTGTAACTTCTCTGCGGATAGGGGAGCTTGCTGCCTGTAATACTGTTGCTGGGGCTGTTTTTTGGGGGAAGGGCAGGTGTTCCGGCAAGTGAAGCCATGCACATACATATGGGGGGGATGTGCGGAAAGAAGCATTGAAGTGCTGCAGGGGGCATTGATGAGGTGCCCTGACGTCATTGGACGGTGTGGATGTCTTGGGGATTGGACGCCTTGGGAGCAGCATGGAAGTGCTGCAGGGGGCATTGATGAGGTGCCCTGGCGTCATTGGACGGTGTGGACGTCTTGGGAGGAGCATGGAAGTGCTGCAGGGGGCATTGATTTGGTCTTTTGGTATTGGGGGGCTTGGACAAGGTGCACTGGTCGATGCTGTGGCTTAGGGCCCCGCATTCCTTTGATCATATCCAGTTGGTAGGGGAGCAGCAGAGGACCAGGTTATCCTGTTTTTTGCATGCCCCTAGATCCATGGCCCAGACTACCTTGTTTCCTGCATGCCATTAGAAACATAACCCAGGTAATCCTGTTTTTTCCATGCCCCCAGGTGCCCATGGCCCCCACCTGGCACTTCTTTAGCTGGGCCAGTGCACACTTTTCCAACCACTAACCTGCAATCTTTCTGTAGCATTTCCTGTCCTTTTGCTATCCAAGCATGCTCACCCCATTTTGGCACATGCCCATGCGATTCCCTCTGTTTCCCCAGTATATGCTGCTGTTCTGAAGGACGTGATACCACCTTGCTCACAGGGCCTGCGCGCTTACAGTACCTTCTCATACAGCGAGGTGTCGGAGCTGGGAGTGCGCGACGCAGAGGGCACAGACTCGGGAACAGAGGGGCAGGATGCAGAGGAGGAGAAAGGCGAGGTCACTCAGCTGCAGGCCCTGGCAGGCCTCCGTGCTGCCTCAAAAGCTGCTGCCGCGCTTGTGGCCATGCGGCCTGCGCTGGCGGCTGCTCAGACTGCCCAGAAAGGTGGGTGGCCCCTGTGTGTGTCATGGTGTGTGGGATGCTGCTGGGAGGCGAATGCTGCTTGTGAGGTGCAGCTGATGGAGGCTGCTGCTGCACATGCGGCCATGCGGCCTGCCCTGGTGGCTGCTCAGAAGTGTGGGTGGCTGACGTGTGTGTGCTCGTTTGCTGCTGGTTTGCCTCCATATGCTGCTGCCCATGCCTCCAAATGCTGCTGGAATGCTGCTTTCGTCTCCGTATGCTGCTTGTTATGCTACTTATGTCTGTGCGCTCATTGGCCTGTGTATGCTCCTGGTATGCTGCTTACGTCTCCGTATGCCGCTTGTTATGCTGCTTGTGTCTCCGCGTGCTGCTCATTGGCTTGTATGCTACTGGTATGCTGCTTACGTCTCCGTATGCTGCTTGTCATGCTGCTTATGTCTCTGTGTGCTGCTCATTGGCCTGTGTATGCCGCTGTTATGCTGCTTACGTCTCCGTATGCTGCTTGTTATGCTGTTTATGTCTCTGCGTGCTGCTCATTGGCTTGTGTATGCTGCTTATGTCTGTGTGCTGCTCATTGGCCTATGTATGCTGCCTGATGCTCTGCTGGTGCCTTCAGACGCAACACTGAATCGCTGCACATGCAGGAAAACAATGATATTGTGCTTGCTATTTTGTTGCGGATGAATTGGCGTTGAAATGTACCCCAGCACCATGCCCATTGTGCTGTGCCAAGATGTTTGTCATCTGGCCATGAACTGTGCCAACGCGAACCCTGCACAGGCTGCGTCAACTTGTGGACGTGTACCCTGCACATGTCGTGCCAACAGGGTGCTCATTTGCTTACGAGCTAGATTGCTCACCATTGCGTGGTTCTGATCGTCCCCACAGATCAATTGCCCGTCAGTCTGCAGCCCCAGTCATAGACTTGTGCTCAAAATGTGTCTGGTGCTCGTTCGTTTGTAAAATCATTTATATATGTATATATAATACTATGCTATCCATCCATCCATCCGTCCATCCATTTTGTTTGTTCATGGGCATCTGCAGGCCACGACGGCGATGCCGGCCCCTCTGACTCCCCCGCTCGCCCAAAGAAGGTTGCCAAGCATGCCAAGTTTGCGGATGTGGAAGACTCTGATGATGAGACCCCACAGCCTGCCACCAGGCCTGCTCAGAGCAGGCCAGGCTCTTTCAGTGCCAGGTAGGGACACGATAGGGCCCAGGTCAATGTGAGGGAAGAAGCTAGGGAAGGGAGTTATTACTTTCCCTACATCATGATCAAAAAAAGCGAGGAGAACGAAGAGCATACAGAAACCACAACAAATTACAGAAAAAGGAACAAGTGTGCACTTTTGCGTACAGTTCCATGGTTGACCACAGATTGGAGATGAATAAGGCACCTATGGTAGGTGAATGCCTTGGCATTCTTCCAGGGGTATGTCAACGAGCTGCGTGACCCTGCGGTTTGGTAAAGGAGGGAGTGGGTGTTTTGATGTGAATCCACCTGCTCACTTTTGAAGCTCCCAGCACAACCTTCACTCTCTCAGCCTGCGCTTGCCCATTCAACCTTTCTTTTTTCTCCTCCCTGTCGAACCACTCTTTTCCCAGAGTGACGTTCCGGGAATTGGAGGGCAATCATGGCAGGCCAGGGTCCTTCAGCAGCAGGGTCGCTGGACCTGCAGTGGCCAGCAGGGCAGCGTCTTACAGTGCCGGCAGACCAGGCACAGGCGGTGACGATGAAGGGCCTGTGAAGCGCAGGTGCGTGGCAATGCAGGGTGTGAAGGTCAGGTGTGTGACAACGAAGGGCCTGTGAAGCGAAGGTGCATGGAGTGTGGGTGTGTTGAATCAAGTTGTGTACTACGACCTTGACTGAGCACGCACAATTTTGTGTTTGTGTGCAGGTTGTCTGTTCGGTGCATGCAAATGACAAATGCATGTCTGCGCGTGCACGCACACACACACTCATACACAACACACAAACATACACAAACGCGCGCGCACATGCACATGCTCATGCATACATGCGCAGGGGCTGGAAGATGAGGCGTCGCTACATGGAAGCACACGACCTTGCACTAGAGGAGAGGAGCAGGCCAGCAACAGCCGCGCACAGCTTCACATCACAGGTAAGCAGGCGCCAGGCTCCGCAAGCAATTGCACATCTACCATGGAATGCTTTGTTCAAGCAGACTTGTGCTGGATGCTTTGTCTCTGTAAAGGAGTGCTTCCTATGTGCCTGTGGAACACTCTCTACTAGCATCATGTCTAAGGATTTCCTGCACAGTCTCATACCCACGTCTCTCCCTTCTCCAGCAGATTTTTAGGCTGGAGAAGTGCATGCAAGATGAATTGAATGTGCTTGAGACTGTGGCAGCCTTATCTCTCTACCCTGCCAATATCGCACTGGCAAGGGAGCTCCTGAAGTGGCGTCCTTGGGTCACAAACTGGAACCTTTCCTCAAGAACCAATGCATTCGAAAATAGCCTTACTGTCTAGAATCCACTGGGGCTCATAAAGTAATCGACTTGTGCCACGCATCGAACGTTCCTGCTCATGAGCTTAGCCAAACTTTAGTTCGCATTGTTGCTCATTGCTTCCCTTGCAGCGCGCGGCCAAGAGCTTCACTGTCCGCAAGGGGAATGCAGCCGTGAGCAGCGAGTGGTGCTGAAAAGGGCAGCGTGAGCAGTGAATGGAGCTGGGTAGGAGCAGCCATTTGCCGCTGAGTTGTTTTTGGAGTCAGTGGCTGGTGATGTGCATTCCTAGAGCATGCTTTTTTTACTTCAATCCAGGCACTCCGTTTTGTTTAAGCAGTTTATGCAACTTAAATGTTTTGTTTGGTCCAAGTTTTTAGTGCAGATAAAGAGTTTTGTGCAATCCTGGTTTTATGCAGTTCAAGTGCATGCTCTAAATAAATTACTCAAGGAGATGAGAGCCAGGTGCTGGCAAGTGCAGAAATCTTGAAGCAGCGCGCAGTGCAAGGGGCTGCACAAAAGCATTGCTGAGTGGCTCCCAGGGGCTGCTCCAAAGGGCTGCATGTGGATGCATGGCCAATGCTTGGCCATTTTACTTGTAGATTTAGTCCTGTTCCTTGGCAATGTTCATGGTGATGTGCCAAACAGAAGCAGCACAATTGGTCTGTCCTGTTTTTTGGGGGCCATAAGGCATGGCAGTGTAAGGATGTTGGCTGCTTAGGCTGGACTCTAAATTGCTCTTGATATCAAAAGCAGAGTCACAAAGGCTGTCACAGCCGATGTTCCAGTAAGTTCTTGGGTCTGAGCACAGTGCTGCGTGGAATTGGATAATGTGCCAGCTGTATCCCTTGCATAAGGGCTTGCCTACCTTGAGCCTGTAATTGGTGTGCATTATTGAAGTGTTTGCGTCGTCCTTTTTTATCTCTTCTATGTTAAAATACGCTGACAATCTCAAAGGCATGGCATTGTAGGTTGGCCCCTGTGCTGCCTGTGATGTGGTGCACAAGATGCGATGTTAGTCAGGCTGGCAAGTCCAAGGTAAAAAAAGGATGCAAGTGCATAGTACACGCCGCTGATATTATGAGTTGCTGAAGAATGATGAGTGTTTTATTTGAAGGTGTAGCATGCGCCAGTGGCGTCATCCATTGAAGCCATTGTCTAATGGGCGCGCTTGAAAAAGTTGTCTGAGGCTAATTCCTCTGTGGTGCATGGCCGGTTGCATGCATTTAAGATGCATGAAAGCACCACACGTTGGCAGTTGGGCGTCAAGTGTTTATGGTAGACAGAGATCACGCTGGATTCAATAGTAGGGAGTGCATCCCTTTGACTTTTCTCCCTCAGCACATACTGTACATACTAATCGAGATCAATATGAGTGCAGACTAAAAAGTGGATCTTCCATGTGCAAGTGCCTTTTGTGCGAAGTCTTTGGTCTTTTCCCTCGTTTGCTCCTGGATAGTTTGAGTCAACATGGAATGACTGTCATCGCTGTGAGACCCTAAAAAAGGGTATAGTAGCATCTAAATGATCCTTTGCTTTAAGCAGCCAATTTCGGGCTGCCTTTCAGTGCTTTGGAAGTTACATTCCTCCTTCTGGTCTTTTTTTGGTGTGTTTCCTTTCCTGTCCTTAGGTGTTAGTGCTGTATGCACCTGACAGTGTTAGCTCCTTACGCGTGGTAGGAGGTAGCCGCAGGAAATGTATCATATGATGTTGTTTGGCAAAGGAATAGCCTTCGATTAATAAAATAGCCATCATTTCATCGACAAGACATGTCTCGCCAAGAGTGTACTGCAGACAATCCAGCATCTTAGGAGCAGGACATTATCTGGTCATCGGATGTTAAAATGCCGTTCTGCCTGCGTCACTTTCTCAGCCTGACTAAGGGTAGATAAGAAAAGAAAAAGTATGTAGGCATAGGCAGTGAAGCATTCCCCACATCAACTAAGGAAGGATACCAAGGGCCGGGACACTGTTTATCCCCTTAAACCGGAGGAAAAAGAAGGAGGTCAATGGGGATCAGGAGGGTCACCAGCAGTACCCTGCCATGCAAGACCAGCGCCAGTCACGTCACGGTCTTATTGTTCTTCAAAAGCATATCACTTAGTTTCAGTGCTGTCCTCCTGCTTTGCTCTGCTCTAATTGTGCGCGCGCACACGCACGCACGCACGCGCACATACACACACACACACACGAGACGTACTCTGGTTGCCATTTCTTTTTAATGTCCACGCTTCAAGTTACAAGCTGGTTGCCATTTGCCTCTAGCTAGCTTTGTCCCTCCCCAGGAATCGCACCTCCAACTGAGTAACCAAGCCAAATAGCCATAAATTAGCAATAACCATGATTTGACGTGAGCCTCTTGCCTGATCTCAGTGATAAGAGTTGGAAAAAGTCTTCTAGGGAGTGCGTCTGATGCTAACAAGTATGTAAGCTTAGGATAGGGTTACATAGCTTTGTAAGCTTACTGGACAGAATTTTTTCAGAAGCATGAAGCTTCAAAGCAAGCTTGGTGGCTGTATGAGTGCCAAGACCTCTTTAAGGGACTTTAGAGTTTGAGGGGGGGGGAATTGTCCCGTCCACACTCAACAATTTTTTGCTAGTGTGGAGGGTGACTTGAGCAGAGGCCCTTGAAAGATTGCGATAGAGGTCACGGTACTGCTGCTTGGAGGCCCCAAGCTGATTCTTGGGCCTGGTGTCCCACAGGGTATGACCTTTGCAAGTTGGATGCGCCCCTGTTCTGGAAGGAGCTGGCGAGGGTGACAGACTTTAAAAGCAGGTGGAGTGGCTGTGGCTGGCGCTGAGTGCTCCCTGTTCCCCCCGCGCCCCCCTCTACTTCTCAACGGATACCAGGAATTGGTCATTGGCACTCTTTCACTGAATGGCATAGGGACAACTAATGTTGCATCAGGGTGACTAGAAGTGAGCCTTTGTTTGTCAACTGACTTTGAAAGCAAGATGATCTGTGCTGCCAATGTCCATGGAGGCAAGGCCTGCCCCAAGAGGGCCTTTGCTGACACTTATTACAAGGTTTTACAAATTAAGCCATCAGTCAAGAAGTGCGACTGCTAGGCTGCTCATGTGAAAAACTGTATTATAAAATGTTCAGGAGTGTTTGTGTAGCCCGTGCATGTAAGTGTACAAAAAAAACCTTGCCAAGAACAAGGGAAACATTTTCCACTGGTGTTTGTATGACAAAACAACGGCGAATAAAGATCAGGAGTTTGCCAGGACCAACCGACTGCAACAAAAAAAAGGGAGGAGAGTAACATATGTATGAGTAACACAATGAGAGGTTCAGGAACATCAAACATGGTCTGATTCATCACCCTCTTACTGCAGGCCCTGCAGCTAGAAAAGCTTTGAACCAGCACTTGCCTGGCTTAGACTGTAAGTTATTAATCAAAACACCTTGAAAAGCAGAGTGTAAAAACATGCAGGCGCTCCCCTTTCATAGTCATTTCAACACCCCAGCAGCAAGCACAGCTAGAAACAAGGACATGTTCTCAAAAGTGTATTTTGACTCTTTCTTTCTTGCCTTGGAACCAGAGCACCGCGCAGCCAAGGTAGAATAATGTTTATTCTTCACACAGGGGAAGCACTGCTGTATGTGAGTAAAAGCATTCTCTGTATACAGGCAAGCGTCAACATGATTGTTACCTCTCTCATCCATGCACACACCACGTCCTCTGTTCTGTTAACCACCCCATTCATTGTATCATCAAGCGCTGACACTTATTAAGTGCGGTTGTCCTTTGTCCCCTCTCCTTTGTTCTTTATACATCAATGACATGGGTAAAGATATCAGCAAAGGGATAAGAGATGCTATGACAGGGGATAGATTTAGATTTAGATTTACACAGGGGGATCTTCAGCCAGACTGTTCGGCTGATCGGCCTGTGACTGGTCCTCGCCAGCCAACATAATGTCCATAAGCTCAGAAACAAACGAAAAAAGCTTGTTGTTGTGTTGCAAGAGGAAATTAGAAGCATCCTGGACACTGGATTGTTGTAAAAATGGTTGCTCCATTGAAAAATCACCAGAGAAACAGTTGAACAGGTAAGCGTACTTTCTTCTCAAAGCATAAACATCTGCGTCTCTGCACACCAAAAGGGCACGAGTCTCATCTTGAATCTCATCACAAGAACAGCGATCACACAAAAGAGTGTTCCGAGTATCCCAAGCTGCTGTCTCCACCTTCAGTGTGTGTGCCCTAAGTCTGAAACGGCTAACATTCGTCATGACATGTGGAGACAAATCCAAATGCATGTGCCTTGGTAAACGGGCAGGGGCACGCACGTTATGGTCAAAAGGCACTGCAAAAAGAGACTGGTAAGTTGCCAGCTTACTATATGTGTCCCGCGGGTTCACTCCCTCAACATCTCTCCACACTGCCCGCAGCCTGTGTCTGAGGTCATCAGTAAACTCTTGAATAGGGATAGGAGTGCCCTGCCGCAGAGCTTGCACAAAGGAATCACAGCGCCGTAAGCCTTGAAAAGCATCTAAAACTTGAGCAGTCCAGCAGGGCTGGCTCACGCGAATGAATATTCAAATCCGCTTTCAACACTCTTCTCAACGTCTCACTGTTAGACCTCAGCATGCTATTATACATTTTGGCAACAGACCTAAACCAGTAAAACTGAAGCGGCTCATGACCACACTCCCTCAGGACAGCCCAGTTTGTAGTGGTACGCTTAACACCCAGCGTGCTCTTAAGATAACTCATATGCCGCACTTGCAGATCACTTGCAAATTCCTTGCCCGCTTTAATGTATTCAGTGCCCTACACTTGGCCTGCATACATTCCAGCTGGAACCACATACGTCTTCCCAAGCCACAGAGACACGTACGGCCTATTTGCCAGAAAATTCTCACAAACAAATCAACGAACCCGAAATGCAGACGCCATGAAGGGGCCAGTTGCATGCTCAGAGGACTTGGCCGCCATGCTCATGCACTTGTGGAACATCATGCCAAGGTATCTAAAAGACTCCTTGTGTGCCAGTGGCACCCCCCCAATATGAAAAACAGGCAGGTCCGACCCAGAGGAATTGAAGTGCACCACCTCAGATTTAACTGTGTTGATGACTAAGTGCTTCCTCTGAGCATACGTATGCAAGCGGTTCAACATGGTCTGCAACGCAACAGGATCGTTGGCCATCAGAGTCAGGTCATCAGTATGTAACATGTGCGTCACATAGAATTCAGCCGTACCCGTGACAGCACCTTGCACCCCCTCCGCAATTTCATCAATGTCATTAATATACAGAGAGAAAAGCAGAGGGGACAAAGGGCAGCCCTGTTTCACACCTGTGTTAGGGTGCACCTGAGCATTCTTCTCTCCATCCTTCAAAATATACTCATCAGCATCGTACATGTTTTTAATGACGGACAAGAAAGAAGTGGGCATGCGCGTGCGCTGCAGGTGCTGCCAAAGTGCCTGCCTAGGGATGGTGTCATATGCTTGCTTGAAGTCAATGAATGCAGTGTGCAGCCGGCTAGATCGCCCAGGCTTGATTGTGCGTGCAGCATGCTGTAGGTGCCTTAAAATGTAGATGGGCTGGAGGGTGTTCCTTCCAGGGTAGAAGCCAAATTGTGTGTCTGGAATCTTGTTTGAGGCCACACAACAGTCCATGACAAGAGAACAAATCACATTAGCGTACAAGCGGTACATTGTGCCACTGACAGCCAGCATGCGATAGCTATTTGGTTCAATGAGGGGCCCCTTTTTGTACAAGGGGGTCAGCTTGGCCTTCTTCCAACATTCAGGAATGCGAGCCTTGTCATAGAACAGCTTGAAAAGCCGGGCAATGTATGGCACCAGCACATTTACCCGCTCAGTGCCCCGGCCATTGACCCGCGGGCGCACCATAGCAGCATATTTGATAAAAAGGAGCAGCCACACAGTCAAAACCAGGGGAAGCACAGCATGTCAAGGGGAAGCACAGCATGTCAAGGGGAAGCACAGCATTTCAAGAGAAGGTATCAGTTGCGTTGCCTTGCTTGAATCTTTTCAGCAGATAAGTACCCTCTGTAGTCTCTCCAAGACATAGGGGTATGGACGGCCCTTGAGGACCCCCATACACTCCCCCATACCTCTTATTAGGGACCCATGTTGCTTTTTTTGCCTGCGCAGCCTTGTGTGCTCGAACTCGGGTCTCTTGGTCTGCAGTTTGTCCTTGCCTCATGGCTCCTCCAAAGGTACCTGCATGCATCCTTCTGCTTTGCTCTGCTCTAATTGCGCGCGCACGCGCGCGCACACACACACACACACACACACACACACACACACGCGCGCGCGCGCGCGCGGCCGAACGGCAAGTGTAGATCTTTCTTTTCCCTTCCTAGGGCTACTGTCTAATTATTTTGACAGTAAGCTTGACTTAAATAGTGGGACATTATGTCAAGTGCTGAAAGCTGATGTACACCTTGCTGATAGGGACGACTCTTGTTGGTCTGCACATGTGTCTAAGACATTTAGTGGCATACGCAATGAGGATATGTTTAAACAGAAAATGCTGAGTGCTTCTAAGATTCCCATCATGGTGCAGGTTTTTTTAGGGGATTTCAGGTACAAACAGCAGAAGGTTTGGAAGGAAGTAGATACTCTCAGTCCCCGAGAGGTGAACAGGAAAGCAGTGACTTAGGAAAGAAAGAAAAAGAAAAACTACGTAGGCAGAGGAAACTCTCCCTACATCAATTAAGGAAAAGGAGACACATTGGCTCAGAAGAGCCGTGAGTCCCCTCCACCACCAAGGTGGATCAAAAATATTAGTGGGGATCTGGAGGGTTATTTGAGGCACCCGGCCCCAAAACATGGCTGCGAGAAGTATTGCAATCATCAATAGCACGCCTAGTGGTAACAAGCTTGTGGGCATACTTTACAGAATGAGCATGAAGTCTGTTAGCAAGTTTAATGGCAGTGACTTACCATCGTTAGTGCAGAAAACCATTGAATCAAATGGCATGCGCACCCTTCTGTATCCTATCATATTTTCTAAGGATCTGGATAAAGAAGTCATGAGTAGTGTGAGTATGTTTAGGCTTCATGCTCACGACTTGAAGTTTGAATCCTATAAATGTTTGGGTGGTTCAAACATTTGTGATAATCGTGAGTGTGCTGAAGTCCAAGACGCGATACATGCTCTCTTCTATTGCAATTGCTTTGAGATGTGTGAGCTGCGCAGAAAATACAAGGTTCTTTTCATTGATTTTATTAAGCCATTGCATACTTTTGCCCGGCTTTCAACACAGACTTTATTACTTTCTTGGCAAGCTTTCACCTTATAACTGATCTTGAGATCAATGAGTCAACAATTGTGTCGAGCACCCATACGTTGTGGACAGTGTGTAGAAATTACCCATGTGCAAGTGCATGGCAAGCTCTTGACTGGGTTTGGGATAATGGTGTTGAGGTTGCCTGCTGCCAGAGTTGTTGCATTGGAGACGGGGCTGCAAAGGTCCCTGGCTGAGCCTCTGTGTTGTGCTTGCATGCCTGACATCTGTTTGTCCGAACTCTGCCTGAATGTAGACCAGGTCAGTCCGTGGTGTTGCCTTTCTTATCAACTGCTCTCATGGGTTGCATTGTAACCTACTCATCAACGGTGCCCAAGTTTGTGCCTGTGTTCTATGTGAGTAGCCAGCTGGGAGTCGAAGGTCGAAGGTTTCTTTGTGCGAGCGCATGGCAGGCTTAGTTATGGACTGGGATTTTGTAGAGATGAGGCTGCATGCTGTGTGTTTGCATGCCTGGATATCAGCTGGCCCTTGTCCTGTTTAAGTGTAGGCCATGTGCTGCTTGCTGCTTGTATTCCTTTCAGACCTCAATAACCTGCTTGTTGCATTACTCAGAAACTGCACATTGAGACCTCAACTTGCTTGTTGCATGGCTCTGAAATTGCAGTTGTCTTTCTTCTGTAGATGAACCTCCGTCCTCTTATTGTGCTCTAGTTGGACCAAGCTTTTTCACATGGATATTCTGTTGGCTGGCGAGGACCAGTCACAGGCCGATCAGCCGAACAGTCTGGCTGAAGGTCCCCCCGTGTAAATTTAAATCTAAATCAATGAGTTGGTTTTTTATGCTGGTTGATAATGTTTCACTAGCAGCTGATCAGCCAGAGTCTTGGACTGCAGGCCAACCCCTTTTAACCCTATTATCCTGCCTTGGTATCTTTCCTGGATTTGCATAAGCAAGTTATGCGTAATGTGAGCAGTTTCCGGCGGCTTTGTGCTCATACTTTGAAAGATCAATCGACTGTCTGGAAGGATGGAACATGTATGTATGATAGGTGTTATTGCAAACAAACCCAAGATGAAGTGCACATCCTTTTTAACTGGTCTGATGAACAAGTTTGTTCTTTGCACTGCAAGTATCACGTGCTTTTTGAACCGTATTTCCAGGATCTCCCTGAGACGCAACCTTTTTTGCTTCATCAAAGTAATTTTTAAGTTGTTTCTCGGCTACTTTGTCAGCAAAAAATGAAGCTTATCTTTTCTGTGTCAGCTTATGGATTTATTTCAGGCTGGCTGAAGTCTAGTCTTGTTCAAACAGTTTCTCCTTTCTTTGTCCCCTCCTTACCCCTGTTTTTTCAGTTTAAGTAAAGTACAGGCTGTAAATGGTTGGGTGGTTCAAATATTTGTGATAAATGTGAATGTGCTGAAGTCCAGGACGAGAAACATGTTCTTTTCTACTGCAATTGCTGTGAGTTGTGTGAGCTGCACAGAAAATACAAGTACCTGTTCATTGATCTTTTTAAACCGTTACACACGTTTGCCCAGCTTCCAAACAATGATTTTATTCCTTTCTTGGCGAGCTTTCACTTTTTGACTGATTTCGAGGTCAATGCTTTTCTAAATCGAGACTCGCACAGATTTTCAAAATTGTTGTCTGAACTGGTTTCAATTTTTGATGCTGGATGAGAATGTTTCACCAGCAGCCGATCAGCCAGATTCTCGGGCTGTAGGCCAACCTTCCTTGTAACCCTTATGTAACCCTTCCAGTTTACTGCTTACACTTTTTGACTCCGTGTGCTGGAATGTACCAGCACCAGGCCTATTAGCCCAACAGTGTGGCTGCTGGTTCTTTCTTTAAAACTGTGAATCAGGCTGGCTGAGACCAGCCAAAAGCCGATCAGCCAAACGACCTGGCTGAAGGTCACCCCCCATTGTAACCATTGACTCATCATTATGGGTTGGATGGCATCAAATGAAAAGCCTGTGAATTTGATCCAAATATCTATGCCGGCACCAAAGCCTCTGTCTCAAGCATTAGGGCTCCAATATGCTTGAAAGTGGGCGTCATAGTCAAGAGGGTTGGCAAGTTTTTTCCTTAATAACCACAGCATAATGCGTAAGGGCTCTAATGAAGCATGAAGGTGTGCGTAGAAGATTTGATTCAATCACCTTTTGACTGCCTTTTTCCAAGTTGCTGTGCATGTCTGTGCAGAAGACCGACAATTTCTGCGGCTTCATCCGGGACAGAAAGGTGGAAAGAAGTACACGTACCGGCTTGTTTGGCAATTGGTTGGAAACATTGATCTTTAAAGTCTTCATTTACTTCTTTTGTGGATACATACTGTGTAGCATTCTCCCATTCTAATTGGTCAATGACTGAAGCAGTTTTGCTACACCAATCCAAAAAACAGTGTCTCAGCATGGTCACCATGGTCACCATCATTTTTCCGGCAACCACAGATATGGGTCAACAGAGAGCGCATCACCCCCAGGACAACTTGTCCATTCGGCCAGGAAAAAATTGAGTGGGCAGCTGAAGAAGCAACATATAGACAACAAACAAAAAGGAAAAACTATGCCAGCCAAAAAGGCTGCGCACATTAAGGTTCCCTAACTTGCAAGCCTGTTGGGCCAGGAAAGGCATGGCAATGGATACTGGCAGCAGAATGCACTCAACAGACAGCACTATACAGTGTAGAGAAAAAGAAAAAGCTACATAGGCAGAGAAAACTCTCCCTACATTAATTAAGAGAGACACATTGGCTCAAAGAGCCGCGAGTCTCCCTCACCAGAAGATTAGAGGGGAATTAATGTGGATCGGGTGGGTTCCTGGCAGCACGCTGCTCCAGGGCACCAGTGTACATGAGCACCTTACATGAAAAGCATCAACTCGAGACTAACGACCCATGCGTAAAAGGGAAACATCAATCCTTGTGGTTCAAAAGATGAGTAGCAGCAGTTAGTTTATCTCAGGTAAATTGACACCCACCTTGTCAAATCTATCTTGAATCACTTATCTACAGCTCAGAACTAAAATTGATTCTTGCAATGTCCAAAATTCAGGATTTGCAGCAACTCTCAGTGAAACATTGATTTGTTTTAACATACAACAGACATCCACCTCACATATCATTATAGGACACCTTACTAATTGAAGCACAGACTGCTAGGACTCCCCTCTAGGCAAGCGATTGACGCCTGCTGAAACAACTATTCTCACCGCATGAAAAGGCAACCATTTATGGAAGTGCAAAAGCAGGTTGGGGTTTGCAGCCACAGGTAAGAATGTCGACAAGTCTCACAGAACATGCTGAGACAGAACAGACAGCACTCAGCAAGGGAGGGCAGCATTTGCCAATTACCCTCCCTCAATGTCAAACATGCAATAATTTTCCAAGCAAATTTGCCATTTTAAAACTTGAGGCTTGTCATTGCTTGCAGGCATGGCAGGCAGGCATTATGTATGATAGCGTGCAAGAAAAAAAGAAACCAAACACACACCAATGCACCAGGTACATGTATAGTGCATCTACGAGCGCTGATGCCGCGTCATGATATTCATTGCATGCGTTAGGTACTAAATTCTAACTTGCCAAGATTTACTAGCAAATGATACCTGGCCCTCACTGCACCTTGAATTTTTTTCCTTGGATGTCATGCAACCCCTCGACAGAGAGAGCATGGATTTTGAGGTAGATGCACCTATTTCTTATGTCCAGGGCCAAGCCAACTATCAAGCTACAGAGGCTCAGGGCAAGAGCACGACAGAAAGCAGAATCCAAGCTGAATCCAAGCCTCGTGTACATGTGTATGTTGATGAAACAGCTGACCGCACGTTCCAGCAGCAAGGTTTTCAGCTGTACCTGTGCACGACAAATGTGTGCAAACGGGCATTGCGGGTTTGCAAACCTGTAGCAACATCTAGTAGTTTGCATTTTTATTGCAATTATCACAGTTATCACTGACATCCTTTGCAACATGAAGTGTCTATGGAAGTTTCCTTCTTCCATGGCCTTGCAGTTTTACCATCTACCTGTCACCGGGCTGGCCTGGAGAGGCCGTCCACTTGCTCAACACACGCGCTAGGCAGCAATAGCAGCAGCATAGCTCGTGCAACACACACCAGGCAGCACCAGCAGCAAGTTGGGGCAAGATACGGCAAGTATGAGTTTCAAGGATGCCAAAAATTCCATGTTTTAAAGTGCTGTGCAACGCCTTGATGCTGTGCAAGCCTTGATGCTTGCAGGGAAACCAACCAAAAAAATGCCTGACCTTGCAGCAAAAGAGTGCCGCAAGGTTGGAGTGTCGCTACAAAAGTTAGCAAAAATGGAGGTGTTTTCCTGGCAGGACGTTCCTGCTAACAGCCTGACATTCTTGACTGAATGGGTCACTCCTGGCACTGTAGTCTGCTATCAAGCCATCATAAATGGATAGTCGGTAGAGCGGTGTCCATGTAAACCCTAATTCAAGTCGACAAGAAATGCTTGCAGGGTGGTCCCTTTTAACAGCTGAGTGCAATGTTTGAAACTTTTTATGGACGACTATGCCTTCTAGGTCATAAAGAGTTGGCTATAATTTTTCAAGTCTGGCTAAATTTGAAGAGGCTTGAGGTCGGGGCAAGGGGGCACGCATCACTACAATGCTGCAAGAGCAACCCTGGCATTATATCTTGTATCCTGTATTAAGAATGGTCATATTTCCTAATTGCTGTTTACTACCTGCAATGGAGCAACAGTGGGAGAGGCCAAGGCCTGGGCCCTGACCTTACTGAATTGATGACTGACCTAACAGACATGTCCTGGTTCCGTCCGCAGTCCTATTTAGCTGTGGGAAAACAGTTGTTTTGTGCAGACCTTTGTGATGCAATACAGAAGTCTGATAGGGCCCACCAAACCCTGCACTTCACTTGCCTGGTCAATGAGCCGATACATGAGCACCTCAACAGCCCAGTCCAGGTAAAGAAAAGCCAGCTTCTGGGCCAGAACACTTGGAAGCAGGCCCATAGATGACAGGAGCAGGAGTGTCCAAAGAACGATCTTTCCAATTGTCATGTATATCTGCGCAGCATGATGCACAAGGAACTCATGCCTTGAAATGATGCTGACATGCTAAAACGACAGGTGTTATTGGCCACTGAATTAATATGGATCTCTTCAAACATGCTCTCAAATCACGAAACAAAGCTTAAAATTGAGGCAAGTCTGAAGCAAAATGGGCCGTAAAGCTGCCATTGTTCAAACATATACAAGTCGCACCGACTTATTTCCAACCAGAGTGTGAAGAACGGGTTATCCCACTTTTACAAAGGCGCTCCAACTGTAGCTGCCTCAATTACCCTGCTGCATGATTGCTGAAAGAGCTTACTTACAACAGGCAGGATGGAACCTCTATGTGTGACAGATGTTCTTGCAATCGAACTTGAGATGAAGCACATGCTCTTCTCCACTGCACTGAAGAACAAGTTTGTTCTTTACGCCGCGCGCATCACATGCTTTTTGAACCTTATTTCCAGGATTTCTCTGAGACGCAACCTTTTTTTGCTGCATCAAGTGAGTCCTCAAGTTGTTTCTCGATTCCTTCATCAGCGAAACACTAAGCTTTTCTTTTTTGCGTCTAAGCTTATGGCTTTTTTTTGGCTGGCTGAGACCAGCAATGGGCCGATCAGCCAAACGACCTGGCTGAAGGTCACCCCCAATTGTAACCATTGGGCAAAAGTACAAAGGACTCATGTAGCATAGACAAGCTGTGCCATGTTAAGATCATTCATCGGTTCCTGCACCTGTACACCCACTGTTTCATACCCCCTGATGATACACACACCAAGAACCAAGAAGAAGCTGGCCATGCCGCACCTTGCGCTTTTTTGGACCGTGCGCCTGGCTTCCAAAACACCAGTCTCTGCACGCATCAAGCAACAAGGAAGGAGTGCATGCCTGCCAGTTAATGAAACACCTTTCAAAGCACCAGTCTCTGCATGAACCAAGCAACACAGAGAAAACAAACAAGAATAGAACTGGAGCAGTGGACCAGGGATGGAAAGGCTATGCTCTGCTTTTTGGTTGAGCAAAGGAAGCGCTTGCCCACATCAAGGCACAAAAGCCGCTCATAATGGAATTGTAATGGCACCCACAGTTCAGTATAGTTCTCATGAGGAGCCAAACTTTCCAGATCTTCTGGAGCCTTTTACACAAAATGTATGCATACATCCAACCCATGCAAGAGAAGGCTGAGGTGCAGGTAAGTCCAAGGGGGTCTGTGAAATTTTCCAATTGCACCAGAGAGGCAGTTATTATCTTTCCAGTCCCACCTGAACCACAACTCAATATTTTCCTGTTCTAGCCTCCAAGAAAACGGTTTGCAAAGGTGATGAGTATCTTTGCTCCACCTTTGAGAACCCAGACATACTTCCCTATAAATCCAAAAAATTGGGTGGAGAACATTACCTTACACTTTTCAGTGAGGCTGCTTACATTACATTACCTTGCAATTGTTAGTGAGGCTGCATTATTTTTACCATGTTTGCACTGAAATTATTACAGAGCACAGGGCTCCTTGAAAACAAGGGGCTGCAACTGCAGGTGTACCAAGTTGTAACACCTTGGCATTTGCAAAAGTGCGCAGCAAAATCAACAAGAAACGAATTTGAACGTCTTTTGATGTGCACTCTCTCTCTCTCCTTTACAAAGCATCCTGTTCAGCCGCTGCTTCTGCCTCAAATTCTGCAACCTTGTTCATTCCGCTTTCCCTCTCATTTTCCATATCTACACCAAAGCAGTTCTTCCCATCATCACCATCAGCTTCCCCTTCTTCTTCTTCTTCTTTGCTCATTCATGCTCCCACATCTTCTTCTTCCTACACAGCTTCATTTCTTTTAAAAAATCAAGTCAGGCTCATCGCCTTCATCTACACCATCACATAGCAGGCTCAATTCAATATCACCAACCTTCTTAAATAATTCACACGCAACTTCATATCCTTTTTGAGTGACAGGAACAAAAGTATGTGCAGCTGCAGTGGCTCAAGAGTGAAAAGAATGAATCCAACATGGACTTTCAATTTTGCCCCGACATAAGTAGCTTGATGCGCAAAAGAAAACCCAGCGTCATAATATTCATGTGGTTAGGGAGTTGATTTTTTTTATCATGCACACTGAGGCCATGCTCCACAATTGCTGTTTGGTTAGGAAGTCAAAACATGACATTGGCCAGAATAATCATCTGGGGGAAAAGGGCGGCGTCAGGCCGCCTCCGCAAAAAACCCACACATATACTGAATCAAGAACTCTAGAATGATCTACCACCTCATGCACAGCTCTCTTTATTCCCATGAACTCATGCTTAATACTGGCCCCATCAAACTCTAAACACTTCTGTGAACCTCTCTCCTTGCCACACAAATGCGCAAGCAACACCTTAAAGCTCTCCCATACAACCATATCAAGGCTTTGAATTGGCACACCCACCTGTAAAAGCTGGGGATAAGAAAATGGAAATGCCCCAGCAACTGGCTGCTTTCAAAACACTCCTTAAAGTTTAAGATAATGATGCTAGCCAACCTCCTCAATTCTGCTTGCAAGACAAGCAAACTGCACCTCCTCATCTTCAGCATCATGCCAGGACGTGGCACCCACCAACCCCATCTTTCTCAACTTATGCGTAAAATCTTTTAAAATAAATAAATCCCTGACCTCTCAAATCCTTGGAGGATGCGAACATTTGTTCCAGCTGCTGCACTGCGTAATTGACGTGTACATGAGCTTCATGAGGCAAGATGGAGCCAGATTGGAGCTGGTGGCACAGCACTGCAATAGGTTGCAACATGTCCACACCAAAAACAAGGTGCTTACTGCTTTGAGCCCAAGCAGCCTCTTTTTTACCCGTACTGCCACAGGCCAAAGGATTATTACTATTATCATTTGTTGCTGAACAGTCATTAAATTGGCTTATGAATGCATGCAACACTGGCAGAGCAAGCAACACTGGCCAGTGGTGCACAAAATGAGCAGCAGGTGCTGCACATCGACCCTGAAGCCTGGGCTTGGATACTGCTCCATCCATGTAGCAGACCAGGCCTCTGGGGGTGTGTGGGCTGCTAGCTTAGAGGGGGGCTGGGAGTCTGGCTGAGGAAGGGGGGGGAAATTTGTGGCTTTCAGGGCACGCAGTCTACCCCATTGCATGCTCATTAGTAAGGGCTGCCAGCAATTCATGACTTATAGGGTGAGCAGAGGCTGTGATGGCGGGGGGGGCTCTGGTAGGACGGGCATGGAGCCTCTGCCTCTCCCAAATACTCTTTTTCTTCCTCCTCGCAAGGCATGGCTGCTAACGACCTAGGCCTGCCTCTGTGTGTGTGTGTCTTTGCTTTTAAGTCGCCCCGGAAACACTACTCCGGCGCAGACCAAATTTGTTAGTATACCCCCGGACACCGGACAGTCTGAACTTTCCTGCAGGAATGCTGCCCAACCTACAATTTTTCAAAAATGGGGCAACACAGAACGATTGCACGTGGAAGTTGAAAGGGGAGAAGGCAGTTCAGGCTGAAATAAGATGCATGATCTGTGACATCCGAGCCTTTAATGCCTGGATGACATCCCAAAGTCACAACTGAGTGAATAAGCAAGCACTGACCTGTAATCAGCTTCCTTGATGTCCCCATGCTTGCCAAATCCAAACACCAGGGCCTTCAGGGCAACCTTGAGCACACCACTTGGGTAGGCATGTTCTGGAGGTGCTGCTGGGGATGGGGCTGGTTGTGGATCGGTGGTGCGGCGCTTCACCACTGTTCCCCTCTCCTCATGTAATTTGCTGCTGCCTGCCTGCGCAGTACTACCTGCGCACTCATCCTCTTGTTTGGCAGAGGCATCAACAGAGCCAGAGTGGCGCTGTGCTTGCAAGGCGGGGTGGCTGGCTGCAGCCTCTGCGGTAGCTGTTGGCCTCTGCTGCAGCTGACTCCCTCTGTGCTGGCCACCCATCTGCTGTGCCACAGCTTGGGCATGCAGAGCAGCAGGCCTGGCGGTGGGGTCAGCGAGCAGCTGCTCCAGCAAAACATGACCAACTGGCAGGCGCTCTATGATTTGGAGGGGGCTATACCCACTCGCATCCACTACACTCCATGGCCAAGCAAAGCCGTGGGGTCCACCATATTTGCGGCCCCACTCCAACACACGCGCCAGGCACTGCTGATCATAGCTGAGTAGAGCACAGGTGATCAGGGATCGAGAGGTGCAACAGGATGGGGGTCCCACAGGGCAGACACCATCCTGCCCTTGCGCAGAATCATCTGACGGCTGAATATCCAAAGCTGCTGCATTTCCTGAGAAGAGCACGGGCGGTTGCACATGCTGGGCAGGTACTAAATTGGCTTCATCTCCTAACTCTTTTTGCTGCTCTTGCACCCTCTGCTGCTGCTGCTGCTGCTGCTGCTGCTCTACGACTTCTTTGGCAAGAGGGTATACGTGTGGAAGCTGCCCGCAAGCCACGGCGTCAAAAGGCATGCAAAGGGGAGCAGCCATGAGGCCAGTCAGCAGCTGCTCTGCCAGTGCTGCCATGCCCCAGCTCACAGCATGCTGCAGCAGCTCCATGCCCACCTGAGCACGAGAAAGATATGGCACAGGGCAATAACCAAGCAATCCTAATTCCTAGCTTTATGCCATGCCCCAGCTCACAGCATGCTGCAGCAGCTCCATGCCCACCTGAGCACGAGAAAGATATGGCACAGGGCAATAACCAAGCAATCCTAATTCCTAGTTTTATGCCATGCCCCAGCTCACAGCATGCTGCGGGAACTCCATGCCCACCTGAGCACGAGGAAGGCAAAGCACAAGGCAAGGGCACAGTAGGGCTCATCAATGCCATCGTCTACACACGATTTCCATTCGACAGATACACCGGCTGAAGAGGAACTTGATGCACAGCACAAAGCTGTCAGCATGCTAACACACACACACAGCATGCATGCATGCACGCATTGAATCTGTTGCGAAGCTCACTTGCAGCAAGGATCAAACAAGTCAATCAACGTCATATGCTTGCATAAAGTAAACATGACAAGCAATAATGCACCACTCACTCACATATCATACTTGATCAGGGAGTGAACCATATTGTGCTTGCATCCATGTTTCTAATTGAGGTATGTATCAGAAGAAATGCGCAAGCATGAGCACCACAACGCCACTCTTTGCAACAGAACACAGGCAAGCGATTCGCCTTGACACACCTCCGCCATCATGACCAATATCTCCGGTGTTTGTGCCTCCGCCTTGAGCATGGGCAAGAGGCCTTCCTCAGAAAAAACAACCAGACAGGCGCTGCTGTTGCTGCTGCTACCGTCAATCTCAACAGTCGAAGGAGGGACTGATGAGGGAGCGAAGAGGCTTTGGAAAGATAGGAATTCTGCAAGGTCCTCCAAAAATGTGCTGACTGGCTCTGGCATGTGCACATTGGAAGCAGCCCAGCCCTTCAGCTCTTGCAGCTCCTCACCGAGCTGGATGCCCATTAAGAGGACGCTGCGGCTACACAGCAGTGTGCTGCTCCTCACCAATTCAAGCTCCATACGTAAACATTGGCCGTGCACGAGCAAGCTTCCAGGCAGAGAAACACACACCTAGCAATTGAGCAGGAAAGGAAGTAAGGAGGGTTGTTGATAACTTTCAGCTTGCAGCTGCAGCAACCTCTATGCTGGTGCGAAGATGAGCTTCCGCAGGGTCTTTTGCATGGAAGGCACAAGCACAGGTGGCATGTGGCTTACTCTGGATTCCAACACTTATTGATGCAGCTTGATGTGGCAGCGTGTGTGTGTGTGCGCGCGTGTGACACTTCTTGATCCAGCTCGATGTGGTACCGAACTCTATCTAGCACAAGAAATGGAAAGATATGACCATCCAGACCAAAGATGGCCCACTTTGAGAAGAAGCAGGGAAAACAGGGATGCAGGCAGAATCCAGGGTTGGGTCATATGTGAAACGCATATACTACATATCGTCAAAACTGATGTTTAAATGCATATATGCTAGGAAGGGCTATTTGCCACACGTGGAAAAATACATTGCGGGTGGTGCCTTACAGGAATTGGGGCTTCATTCCATGTTTTGCTGCTCCCCTTCGACACTGAACATGCTGCGCCTCAAATTCTACTGTGTATCGCCCTCAACGCCTGTGAACCCATGCTTTCCCCCACGGGCCCCTCCTCGAGCTGCATGCTGCCCCCTCCTCTCCTCCCCCTCCCTCATCCGCAGCCATCCAAGGCTGAGCCTGCCCCAGCTGCAGGCAGGTCCTCGAGCAAGCGCAAGTTGCTAGCCGCACCATGTCAGCGGCATTGTTGGTTGTGAGCTACTGTTGCTATACATATGCACATGCATGTGCCCTCTCCCCCTTTGCTCCTGGCTCTGCATCAGGCATTGCAAGATAATCCCACTCAAGACCCTTACCCTTAGGCATTGTTTATGTCTATGGCCTTTGGGGATGCAGGGGCGGTGGTTTGGGGGTGGTTGGGCCCCCCTCTGAAGACCCCAACTACCCAAAAACTGCTCCCTAAAAACGCGTATATATGCGACGTGTATGCGTATTTCACACGTTTAGGCGCGCCTGGCTTCTCCGACACCCATGTATGATCCTACCCTGGCAGAGTCAATGCAGCAAGTCCTTTCAAGACCGCACATTTATGCTACAACCTTCAAAAAATGGGGGTTTTAGCAGCCTAGCACACATCTGTAACATATAAACACAGACTAGAAGTAACAGCTCACGTCTAAGACAACAGCACACTGCATCTCTGCCACACTGGTTCTTTGGCCAGCACTCCCTTGCCACCACAATGCCCTTGCCACCCAGCACAACCATGAAAAAAGCAAGGAGCGCTTCTCATGCCATGTCTCCCTCGCCACACATACCTGCACAGTGCGCTCACCGTTGTCTGCTCTGCTGACTTCAGTGACCTCAACCAGCAAGAACATGCCTCGTGCGTGCGCCAGCACCTGCAACACGACCTCCTCCTTCCTTGAACTCCCCTCAACAACATCACTTGCGCCCTTTTTGTCCTGCCATCCAACAAGCTCAACATCTGCAGGTGCGCTGACACTGGCGATGAAGCTCACGCTGTACTCCTCTGGACAAGCAGGGTGCTGCTGCGTAGGCTGCAAGGCTGGGAGGAGGATGGCTGGCTCATATAGCGTTATGCTGCACTGTTCTAGGGTGGGCAAACCTTGCTTCTCCTCGAGGAGGTGCACGGAGCGCGTGCTTGCATCCCAGCAGCCCTCGAAGACGAGGTTGTTCACCTGGGGGTAGCAACAGATGCATGCAACACATTTTAGTTTGGTATCATTACAGAGAGCATTATTATCCCAACTAAATGAAGCAATTGCGCATGGCCAAGCAACAAGAGGCATGGCAGGGCTGCATGCTAGGTCAGAATGGAGAGGTGTCTAACACCATCCAGGAGAACACTTGCAGGAGTCCTTCCAGGTTCGACATGCTCCTTCCAAATAAACCGAGATCAGTGAGAACAGCTGCATGAGGCCTTGTGCAGCACATTGGAATGTGTTTGGATGGAATTTATGCTTAATGGATGACAGCACAGATGGAAAGCAGGATGTGAAAGCTCCTGTTTTTCTGGTTCACAAGACACATACCTGGATTGTTATCACTGTCCCATCCTTTAGCCGTCGAGCGTCTGAGGCATGCAGCCATTTTAAGACCGACCCAGCTACCTTACTGGCAACCTCATGCTCTGTTGCAGTGCTTGAGAGTAGAGAAGTCTCATCATCAATGCGCACAAGCTCACACAGATCTACAGACACCACAACACAGCCATGGCGGACAGCGGACTCCACCATGAAGTTACTGGGCAAACTGCACGCGCAGCACCACAAAATGTATACAGATGGGTCAGGGATGTATGAACACATGGACCAGAAATGGGTCAAAGTCTTGTCTGGCTTCGAGCAAAACTGCGCGCACAAAATTATGCCATGCAAACTGCACGCACAGTATTACGTCATGAAAAGTGCACACACACAGCATTATATCTTGAAAGTATACATGTGTGTCTAATGTCATGCCCGTCAGGGGTAAATTGCATGCACAGGATCACGTCATGCCCGTCGGGGATGAAGTGCGAACCATTTCTATGCCATGCACGCAAGCAATAAATTGCACGCACAGCAGGAAGTCATACACGTCAGGGACGAACTGCAGGACAGTTTTGACAACTGAGCACCACATCATTGCCAGGCGATGCCTCATATGACGTGCAGAAACTGACAACAACTCGCCATTGCCAGGCGATGCCTCATCTGACATGCAGAAAATGACAACAACTCGCCATTGCCAGGCGATGCCTCATCTGACATGCAGAAAATGACAACAACTGCATGCGAGTGCCTGGGTCAGAGGATTATTCACCTAATGGTAGAGATTGTTCACTGCATGGGAGACAGCTGGGCAAAAGATGGGTCTCTCTTTTCCCTTCCATCTTAATGGATTTCTAGACATTTGAATTTTTCTCTACCGTACTGACACGTACTCAATCCGCACCCTTTACAGAAATAATTAGTTTCTCACGTCCGCACCACTTCCGCACCCCAGACGGAAATTATTATTTTCATGTCCGCACGTTTCCGCAGTGCCAAAAGGGCCTCAGCCCACAGAATAACTTGTTGTCAAGGAAGCAAATGCACTCTCACTCAGCTCCTTAGTTGGTGTCCAACCAAACCCAGATGTCCAGGCCTTTGATCCTAGAAGGGTTTAATCCATATCCTCATCTGAGTCCAATCCACTCTCAGAGCTGCCATCCCCCTCCTCGCACTCCTCATCACTGCCGCCATCCCCCTCCTCGCTGCCATCATCAATATCTTCTGCTGCTTTGCCCTCTCCTCCTTGACCTTTTTGGATCCTCTGGCTCCTTCTTGAGGAAGTGGAAGGTCAGCTGGAAGTCCCCGCGAGGAGGGGGAGGAGGGTGCTGCTGCTGCTGCTGCTGCTCACCACCTTGCTCACTCATCACGTAAAACAATTAATTTTCACTTATCCGCACATATCCGCAGCGCCTCAAATAATTATTTTTTCGCCAGTTGCAACTTGTCCGCAGTGCCCAAAAAAGATATTTTTGCGGAATGATATAATTTTACTACGGTATGTTCCTCATCATGCTCGCAAGAAAAAGAAGCTCGGACCTTGACTTCAAGAGGGAGTGTAGTAATTTGATGTTGGGGCCAGCCAGCAGCTCGCCTGGCTCGATGTCGCAGCGGATTTTGAGCACGGCCTGAATTGATGCAGGCACACATGTCAGAAGAGGGGTGCATTGGAGTGCCAGAGGGCAAGTGGGGAACGATGTTTGTGAAAAAGCACGCAAATGACTTCCTTGGGTAACTGGCTCCTCACCTTCCTCTTTTTGACGCGTGACACATAAGCTTGGGATGTAAACATTAGCTCTGGGGTAAACTGGTGCAGCTCTTGCACACTGCTGCTGATGGGCTGCTCTGTGCTTGGAATTGCTCTGGCATCACTTCTGAGGGATGGAGGCACTAGTCTTGGGGTAGGTTGGCGCAGCTCCTGCACACTGCTGCTCTCTGCCGAGGCAACACGTTTAAGGGTTGATGCACCTTGTGATGTCGAGGCCCCCACCTGAAAGAAAGGGCAAACGCAGCGACTACAGAAGAGTTACTGTGTTGGGTACCTTTGCAACAGTGCGAAGCAACCTAGTCAATGCTCCCAAGTCAAAGATCCTGGACTAAATTCCTGTTCTAATACACATGAAGGCCTGAGCAGTGTGCACACCCAGCAGGAACATTTCCACACCCGCAACCAAGAAATTGCTTTTTCTGTCCATCTGCTCAAAGAGCTGTGCGGTAGAGGCAGACAAACCACAACCTGTTGACTCACAGGAGATGGGGCGTCTTCTGTGGTTGCCAGCTTCTTCTGTAGCGCTTGCTCCCGATACTTCACGTAAGCCTTAAACTTGCTTCGCTCCATCATGGCGTAAGCAATGAGGCTCAGGCCTTGAATGAACACCACCTACAGAAATTGAAAGCAGCAAGTCAGGTTCTAACATAATGATCCAGAGCCCAATCAGACAAAGTCCGTAATTCCAAGTCCCAGCCGGCAAACCAACAGCAGGATGCCATGATTAGGGTGCAAGTTAAATTTGATAAATAAATTGTATACACCAGTACATAATATGATGTATACCAGACCATAACTTAAGAGTGACATTGACATCATTCCTGTGTGGGGTAGAGTTTTTGGCCCCCAGGGATCCACTGTTGGCGTTGCAGAATAGAAATATTGAGGCAAAAGGTGAGGCATCAAATCATTCGCGCGCACGCAACCATCCTTGCAGGCTGTTCATTCCCCAAAAATCACAGCCCTGAGCACCTAAAGGGTGAACCCCTTGTTAAAGACGTGCTGCTGCTTGGACCAAGGCAAGGAGGTGTTTGTCAGTGGCTACTGTGCCCTGCGCTCATTGCCATGGTTGGATCCTTCACCTGCCAGATGCAGCTCCACCACCTCACACAGGCGTGTGTGAATGACAGGCTCCATGGGCTGCTTGCATGATACGGTGTGCTGTTTGGTCCAACAGGCATGGGAGGGATTAGCTGGGCTGAGATGTCCTTGCATCCCTTGCACCTCAGGGCAGATGGCTTCCCTCTGGCAACTCCTCAGCAATGATAATGCCAAACCTCTGCTTGTGCTCTTTGAGCTGGGTAGGCTGCCTGAGCTTTGCAAGCGACTCCTCTGGCTTGTACCATATGCCTAAATGCTACTGTTCTCCTCCACCTTTATTGCTGCCTGTTGGAGTACCATTCACATCCCAACTCCTCATCTTTTGAGGCGCGCAGAATTTGCACTGAGCTCAGGAACTCAGTACTGAATTCCTGAGTTTAAGATTGTATATACTGAAGTGGCATAAATATACAGTACATACTAACCTCACACCCTAGCCATGATTCATCTAAAAAGGAGCTTCTTTCCTCTCCCTGACCAGCCTTGCAAACGGCAAGAACAGGTCAAGCAGTATCCCTTGATTTGCCAATCAAGTCTTGTGACAAGCATGATTGCAATGCGGAAGACCAGTGCGGGCAAGCAGGATGTTAGTTTCCTCAGTTTCCTCCACCTTTAATCCTAAAGCTTATTCCAAATGTAAGGCGATGCATGTTTAAAAAAGACTGCATAAAGTGACATGCTTGCAGACAGGTAAAAGATTGCGCACGTGCAATAACAATTGATTCATCAATAAGCAAAGCTTCCCCAACTCCCTTTCTAGTGCTCTCTGTGCAATTTTCCCCTTATAACTCTGAACAAACACCTCTCTGTTCCCCCTCAAATACCATCACGTGGGCAAGCACACACACATACCTTGAATACTGCGAGGAATACACTGTAGTGTAGCCATTTTACATAGAACGGGGCACTAGCAGATATGTGCAAGCCAAGGAAAACAAGCCACACGCCAGTTGAAAAGTCAGCCATTGCCTGCATATTACACAAAGAGGGATTGAAGGATTGAGGGATTGAGAAGTCAGCCATTGCCTGCATATTACACAGAGGGATGCATATTACACAAAGAGGGATTAAGGCAAACCATTACTGTCACAATTTGTGCGCGATAAAGCTCACACGCTTCAATGTTTTTTACAAAAAAACTGCGGGTAAGTGTGTGACTTTAAAGCAAGCATGGAAGTGAATAGAAATCGGCAAAGCACTCACCAAAGTTGGGACTGCAATACCCATGTTTGTAATTGTGTCCAGCCATTTTTTGCAAACTCGAACCTGTGAATATGTCCAAGACAAGGCAAGGCTTTGTTGCATGCTTGCAGCGTAGAGTTGTGAATAAATTTGAGACTGAGGATCATTTGCTGTCATTTTGTATGTATGCATGGATCATGTCTATGTATGTGTGCTGGCTGTGAGAATTGAATATGTTAATAGGTCCGTCGAATGCACACATGCACATATCATGGCTTGTACATATGCCATGGCTTACAAACGCATTCTGATTGTGCAATCAAGAGTGCTTGTACGCATGCACAATTGCATGCACATGCAGGTGAATGCCTGCAAATTCTGACAGCTTGCCTGGCCAGTTTTGTTCATGCTTTCTTGCAGTAGTGTTCTTACCACAGAGTCTCCAGGGTGCTCATCAGAGAAGAACAGTACCCATGTCATGACAATCTTTCCAAGGGAAAATGAGATGATGACCCAACGCGCCTGCAGCAGGAGGAGATAGTAACCCAACGTTCCTGCATTTTTAAAGCACATGTCGATGAAAGGTTCAAGCAGGACTTTGACAAAGTACATCTATCCTCACAGTACAGCAGGTCGTCCCCGCTGAGACCCCCTCCCCCTTCCCATGCATTGGGAAGGTCAAAATTTGTGTGTGCACATCAATTGCTAGCTCCTGTACCATAACAGGACCTAAATATTGTGTTGGATAGCTGAATCCTTGCTCAACAAGTTGATGCTGAGAGGGGGTTTGGGAGTGCAGTGTGTGGTGCAGGTGGTGCAACGTGTATGCAACAGGTTCAGTGTTTGCTCAATGTTCAGCAGAACTCTTGTACGTCCAGGCCGAGAACCTGGCCCAGCTTTGCAACAGAGTTGCAGGGTACATAGAAATGGGTCATTAAATTTCGTGATTTGACCTCAAGGGCGCAAATTGTTGAAGCAGCTGGTGAATGGCACCCTTTTCAGCTCTACAGTTACCATGAGTCATGGAACATAATAGTTTGCTGATTACTAACCAAACCACTAATTGAGCCCATCTTGATTTCAATAGAAGCAACATATCAGACCGCAACTCTGTGTCAAATCTGGGGAGCAACCTTGCAGCATGAGCAAGCTGACAGAGGTCCTCCCTTCTACGCCCGCACCCTTCACGATGGGTGGCCCCACCAGCACGCCACCCCAGTGTCCACCAGCAAAACCTGACATTGGATCATGATTAGACAACTTAAGGGCAGCTGGAACCCTGGGCCCCGGATCGTTTGGTGCAAGTTTTACCATCCACTTTGCAGAAAATGGGTGCACAACAGCCTCTGAGCCAGCAACAGCGCCTCCACCTGCCACAACTTTCAGCAGATCTCAATGCTCGGGACAATTTTCAGTAGACCTCGATGCTTGGGAACATGTTCGGTCTGCTCAGAGCACACAAAGAGGCATGCAGAAAGCATGACCAGGTAAGCGAGGCTGTCTGGGATGGTCTAACCGCGGGGGATCAGCAACAACACGAAGCACAACAGAGCAAACAACTCATCATAACTGTCACAAGAATGCATGCGTGGCATCTACTGAGCCATTCATGAGCTTCTACCTTCCAGATGGAAAGCAGTCTCATCGTGATAGTCAAATAGTATGGAAGTACCATCTACTTATAGCGGTATCATGGTTGACAAGAATGATTTGGGCACTTACCCATTCATGCGCTTCTATCTTCCAGGTGAGAGGCAGCTTCAGGGTCAATACAAACAGACATATCATCTGGGCAATCATTACAACATTCACCAGCTGCTGGTAAACACTTTCCATGTCCCTGCAATGAAAATAGAGTAACGAACAGGTAAGAGCGAGTAGCAAAGGTTGTATCAGGTTAGAACAAGCACAAGCAGTCGCCTGGCAGCCTGTCTGGATAGCATGATGCATCATCTACACACCATGCTGTCCAGGGAATCAGAAGCAGCCAGGCACCAAATGCATTGTGAGCGCTGTGGCCTGTGCTTGAGGCACAGGCCTTTATGGGACTTGATCGAGCCCGAAAATTTTCACAGACATTTCCAGCCTTGCCGGAAGAAATGAGAAAACTTCCTCCAGGTGATTTAACACAGGGTAGCGTAGCCGTAGTATTGCTGGAGCATACAACCTTGCCTTCTCTTCCTCCCACTAAACATCCTGTCTCAATCTCAGAAGCGGTCAAAGCCCCATCACAGCCATCTCGTTACCTCAATATTAGGAGCAGATGCACCCCTGCGATCAACGCAGCAAATTTCATAACCCTGCATGCACAAGTGCAGAGGTTTTGTGTCAAGAGGAGCGCAATTTGACAAACTCAAAACCTGTCTCTTGGCAGGCAAATAGTACAATGATGCGCTGAGAATTGAAGCGAACAGCATCATGAACATATCTGACATTGCCTGTTACACCAATTTTCAGAGTAATGCTTTTCTCTACTTCTCTGAACATCATGTAGGGACGCGGGAGTGTGCTTTTTCTGGTATCTCACATTTTCTGCAATCCTGATGGAATGCAAGTTGATACAATTTGCAGCATTAGACTCGTCTCCTTCTCCAATTGACATTTGCACGGAAGATTGGTTTGATTTGGTTATAGCTATAGGCACCTTTTGCTTCAGCTAAGCTGCCCTTGTAGGCAGGTACAGCTATGTAACCCAATCCTATCCTATTCTATCCTACAATGGTACCCTGGCTTCAAAGTTAAACTCGCAAAAGCTCAAATGTACTTGTTCCTCTAGTTTGTTCGCTAGCTGCCCTCATCAACAGTACAGCTGTGTATTCCCCTCAAAGTTCCTAAATTTTCCTTTGTACAATTTAACCGGAGTTTGCCTGGATGACTTAGAGCCACCACAGTGCCGTACCTTTTATATGTTTCCCAAGTCCATGCCCGATATGCCTTGGAGTCCGCACCCAATGCACCCAATGCACCTAGTGCACTCTCCTGCAAACCAGGTGGGGCTACAGCGCGCTGCAACAAAGGCAAACTCAGTGCCCCTGACACATTGCTGACTGCCTCCCGCAGCATGGCGACCCTGCATGTGTTTCAGCGGCAGTGATAGCGACTGCTTCTTTGACCTTGCAAAGATGGTTGCTTGTAGGCGCAGCTCTGGGCAGCATTTTTAGTAAATCAGCTCATCAGAAGGGTCAAAAGGGAAAGAACGTGGCCTCGGTTACACCCCCTGCGTGAGTGCTCATGCAAAAAGCAAGCTAGATTAGCCCAGATTAGCCCACAAGCGACTCACCTCCCCTAATTTCTTAGATGCTTTATAAAATGAACCCCTGATGTGCCCGTATCAGCACATAACCCGGTATCAGTGCACCTTTAGCACGCAACTTTACGATCAGATATCATGGGATGATCCAGGTTGGATAGGAGACTCCATTTATTATTTTTGAACTAGGGAGAATGTATTGTTCAATACATTCCTTGTCGCCGTTTGGCTGCCTACCGTTTCCGGTGGTTTGTCAGTACTTGCACACCGTTCCGGGCTTGCACACCGTCGGCGAAAATAAGTCCACAGCAATATCAGGATGTAGCTACTAAAACTTGCCTGTTGGGAGGGTTCTCATCAGGCTCAACCATCATCAGCATCCTATTTGTGTGAGTAGGTATGCGCGCGCGGATGTAAAGCCTTGTGTGTGTATGGGTGTTGGTGAGGGGTTTAAATGCATTTGTGTGTGCACGCCATTTGTTGCACACAAACAATTGCAATCGTGGCCAAGTAAAATACGCTGGACACCAACCAGCTTTTCAGCCATCCAGGAAGGCACCAACAAACAACATTGACACCAACAGTGGTCCAACCAACTGAAGGCAAGCTAGGGGTAACCAAACTCATGAGGATCCGGTGCGCGCCTGTGCGGGTTGTTGGCTATCTGTCTGTGCGTGCAGGTGCGCAAGCGCCTCACCCTCCCGTGAGCAGCGCTGAGAGCTAGCTTGTCGCCCTTCCTCAATCCCTAATTGTTTGGATTGTCAATCACAAGGCATGTTTGGTGCTGGCGATTTTGGTTAAGGTCTTCAGCTAAAGCCAAGCCTAGCCGAGCTGTTGTTTGTTGTTCCAAGAAACAGAAACTCTGCAATCCAGTGTTTGAAACTGTGTTTCTGACCTTCTGATGCATGCAGAACATATGTTCTAATGTTCAAATGTCATCACTTGTAATTGCTGAAACGTGTACGATGCATTTGATGTAATAGACAGGTATGAGCAAGGCCCGATCAGCCAGGATACCGGGCTGTATTCTTTCTCGCTAATTAGCGAGGATTTACAAATCCTCATACAAACCTTGCAAGGCCCGAGGAGCAGAGGAATTTCTCTTTTTAGAAAGCAAGTGTGTATCAAAGTACTAGCAGCATTCCCAACGGTTCCGGGAGGCCAAAAAAAAGGCAGCTAAGTCAGTTCAAGGTAAACCATGCCCTCGGAGGCACCTGCTCGATACCAAATGTCGAAGTGAGCTCACTTCCTCGAGGCCGCAGTTGTTGCCTAACTGGCAGCAACCAGCAAGTACTACTTCAATCAGGAAGGCCAGCCTGAAGGGCTGAAGATTGAACAGTTGGGTGATGAATCAGACCATGTTTGATGTTCCTGACCCTCTCATTGTGCATGTGCTGCTCCTCCTTACGTCAATTTCATTTAGAGTTATTTGCCCCCTTTGTTCTTGGCATGCTCAGTGTGACGGACCGTGCTTCTTCCTGACGTTACCACACGAACACACAAATGTTGCTCTCCTCCTTTTTTTGATGCAGTCGGTTGGTCCTGGCAAACTCCGGAGTTTGCAGGCAAATAAACATCAGGATCCTGATGTTTATTTGCCGTTGCTTTGTCATACAAACACCAGTGGAAAATTTTCCCCTTGTTCTTGGCAAGGTTTTTTTTGTACACTTACATGCATGGGCTACACAAACACTCCTTAACATTTTATAATACAGTCTTTCACATGAGCAGCCTAGCAGTCGCACTTCTTGACTGATGGCTTAATTTGTAAAACCTTGTAAAACCTTGAACAGTTGGAGCTTGCAAGCGAGCAAAGCCTGTCAGAACAGGTGAACTTTCCTTAGTGCACGCGGCCAGACTTGCAAACTGCGCTGTTTTCCTTTCAAGCAAAGCTTTGGCCAACCATGGTGGAAGGATGAGTTGAAGCACAGCTTTGAAGTATAGGTATTCGGAACACCGTGTTTCTTTTAAACACTTGCACTTTAAAATTGGCTCTACAATGGACGCACGTTTTGTGAATTTTGGCTGATAATACTTGCGATTGATACAAGGGTATAACGCGCCAAACTGTTATTTTATACTAAAAATATAAATAATAACTCAAATTTTTGCTCACGATGAAACAGTGTTGATGGTATTGACGAAGCATTTGACATGTCGCTAAGCCCCATCATCGAAACGCGGACGTGACGTGCTAAGGGCTTCGGCAAACATGCCCGCAGAAGGTGCATGTTGTTCTTGTTAAGGCTGCTCCATTCAGTTTGTTGCAACTTGTAAGGCAAGAGGACATGCATGCAGGACACTTAGGGCAAGACACCTTGCGCAAAGCAATTTCTGCAATTAGAGCATGCTTAGAGTTTGCCATTTTCACGACTGTATCCCTGGAAGCAGGCCGGGCTCAGACTGCAGGGTCCACGGCCAGAACGGGTGGGCTTGGGTTGGATACGCTGGGGCACAAGTCTGTCCTAGACAAGCAGAGGTGAGGTGGCATTGCCAGGGAGGCACAGCCTTGACTCACAGGCATTTCAAGGCTTTCTATTGCTGCAATGGTTTCATTCTTAAAGACGTGCACGTGCCATCCATTCTGTGTGTGCGACCTCTACAACTTGCAGGTCTGCCATAGAGAAGTTGCGCTCACAAAATGAACAGTTGAAGCATGAATTGTTGTTGGAGAACAAGTTCAGCCTACGACCAGGCGATGCCTTCTCCCAATCCCTCATTAATTCCCTGCAAGATGAAGGCGATAACTTGGCGCGCAAGGTGGGTATTGTCATGCCTATTGCTGTGTGAAAAGGCTAAATTGTGTCATCAAATCCATGCCACTTGTTTCATGGTGTGGCAGCGAGGCAGTTGTGTATGACACACATGTCATGAGCAGATACATGCTCGTATATGTTTGAAGGCATATGAATGCAACCAGGTGTTGTGTGATTGACATTTTTACACACAAGCCTGTGTCTAATTTCTCATATAATGCACGTTGATGGACATATTCTCTCATGCGGCAGCAAACTTGCATGGGAACACACACAGAGGCTCATGGGCATAGTCAAATAAGTGCCTTGATACAGTCATTAATACCCTCCTGCCTGCAGCAGGTTTAATGAGTATAAGCGTGTTTACAGCCAGGTTTGCAGCTCAGACTGACGAATGCAGAGCGACCTCCATGCTTTTCCAGCAGTGTGCGAACCTGCCATCATGCATCACTCTTGTGGCACGAGGTTGCTTGTAGATTGTGCTGGAAGTACGCAAGACCAAGATGCTGGACCAGCAACTGTCCCATGTCAATGAGGCACTTGGGACAACACGCAATCTCATGGGGGGGATCAATACTGCGAAGGAGCAGAGCATCACTGTGCAGGTACGTTTTGCCTAGCTTTGGAAGGCTATTGCTTTTGAGGGTCCAAGCCGGAGTATGTTGAACAGGCTCCCTGTTTGCCTTAGATATATGTATGGAATTGGCTAACCCGAGTCATGTGGAGGGAGGATATCCCAACAGGAGGGGTTTGAGCAGGGCATTCGTAAGACAGCTTGCATCGTCAGCTGTTAGAAAATGCTGATGTAGAGCAAGTAGTAGATGTAGAAGAGCAGGATCAGAGTTTCGTTTGACAGGAGGGAAGAGGCACAGAGCCTTGACACAGGATCCCTGTGCCCACATGCACCACAGGAGGACGATCAGACATTTTGCAAAGCATTGGATGCCCACATACACCAGAGGAAGATGACCACACATTTTGCAAGGCATTGGATGCAAGCGTTAGATACTAGCATTAGAGGAGGACAATCACAGATTTTGCAAAGCATTGGATGCAAGCATTGGATACTAGCACCAAAGGAGGACAATCACAGGTCTTGCAGAGCATCAAAAGCTTGCATGCATCTGCCACTCCAAAAAAATCAGTAGGCCAAGTGCATGCGTCCTCACCCTCTTGCTGGGAGTTCTAGATTAATTTTCCAAGCCATGCCCTGATTCCCTGCAGAAACGCATCAAGCTCCTGGAAAACCGGCTGGAGCGTGCATACGTCAAGTTCAACCAGAGCATCACCCACAACAAGCAGTTGCGGGAGCAGATCAACAACCTCCGGCGTGAGCGCATCATGTTTGAAAGCATACACAGCAACTTGGAGCGAGAGCTGGCCAAGGTTAAGAAGGACATGGCAGAGACAATCCAGCTGGCCAACCAGGTGTGTGCATGAGGGTGCGCACACCAGTGCTCACCAGGCCAAAGCTGCATCCCCTTGCGTGCAAACATCTTGACCTTGTGAGCATCTGCAGCCTCATGCGCATTCACTGCGGGGCTCTGGCAGTGACAAACGAAGTGCAGCAATGGCTGCTGTAAACATTATGAGGCTCTGCATGCGTGTTTGGTCACAAATGCATTCCTCTGCTCTGTGCTCACCAGGAGGGTGCAGAGAGCACAAACCAAGCACACGTTCCTCTCCTCCATACTCAACAATTAGGCACAGGATGCAAACCTCTTGTGCCCCACACCTCCCGCAGATTTTTGAAGCCAAGGAGAAGGCCATTGCAGAGATGGGACAGCTCATGGCTCAAGCAGAGAAGGAGCAGGCTGGGTTCGAGGAAGAATGGCGGCAGCTGACTCAGGTGGGCCTGAGTATACAGAGCCAAGCACTTCTGTTGGGTTGGTCAAATTTCTATGTTTATGCACATTGAACGGCATACTTACAGGAATGTTACCATTTTGGCGTGCTGGATAACGCAAAATAAGGAGTAGGTGCACGGCCAGTTCACCACCAGTTTTAGCACTGAGTACACGCTCACTTTGGAGTAGGTGCACGGCAGTGGCTAGCCTACTGGTGTCCCTAAGTTTGTGACGCTAAGCACGCATGGGACGTCGGCAGGACTTGTCCAAGGCGAAGCTATTGTGATGTAGAGATGCAGAAGCAGGGCCAGGTATTAAGGTGACTCCATACCATTGCCGTGGATGGCTGGCTGTGTAATCGTGCAGATCATTGAGGACGACAAGCGGGAAAGGGAGAGGCTGCGAGCGAAGGAGCTGGCAGAGCGAGAGCGTGAGACGCAGGAGCTCCTCAAGTCTGGCATGGGAATGAGTGGCACTGGCAGAAGGGCGGGCACAGCAACTAAGCGCGGTGGGTTGGATCGTTGAGGTTCATGTAGGGGCCTGCAGCTGCTTACAATTGACAGGGGCACTTATGACTGTGTATGGCGATGCATATGACTGTCTGACCAGAACGATGATCTGCATCCACATGGCTGCATAGCAAGCAGCAGCACAAGCATCATCATCATCATCAGCAGCAGCAGCAGCAGATGCTTCTGTTTCTATTCATCACCAGCAGAAGCAGCAGCTTTTGCTTGTCGCACTTGGTGGCCTGATGCCTTGCATTCTTTATCCAGGTGATTGACCACCGTACATGTTACTGAGTGCTTGTTTCCTGTTTGCATGCGTGCAAATTTGCAGCGTCACTGCCACTTAATACAATGGTGGCTCTTGTTGAATTCCGTTTCATTCCAGCAGCCAGCCAGGCTTGATTCCTTGGTGCCGGAGCAAAAAAGTGCACAGCTGCTGTGCCGTGCTAAAACAACACGACTTGACAACCCGTGATGCATTGCAGGCACACTGGGCAGCCCTGCTGCCAACAAGGCCTTGGCGCAGAACGTGGCTGCAGAGAAAGTGCAGATGTATGGTCAGGTGCGCAAGCTGTGTGATACTGTATGGGACGTGTCCATCGGTGCCATGAGCGCTCATCAAACAAGTTGTTACGAAGGTGATGCGGCTATAGATGTGCCTGAGAATCCGTAGTCAGAGACCAAATTTAGAGGCCTGTACAGCTTGCGCATCACCCATGATGGCGTTTACAGGGAAATGGGCAGCGTCCTGCTGTAATGAGATGAAGATGCTGCCATGGCAGATCGGCTGCATCCATCTGAACTTCTAAGCAAGAAGGAGGTTGGAGTGGGGTGGGGTGCGGCAGGAGTTTTGCATGCACCAGACAGTAGATGCTGCCTTGTGAATATGGGGAGTAAAGGTAACAAGCAAGGCCCGTGGTTGTGTTTGGTTAAAAGTCGTTTGCAGGGAGCCTATGCACTGGTTAGAAAAGAACTTGTGACTGAGCACCATCCATATAGGTGCTCAATCAAGCTTTCCACTTTTTAGTCAAGCCAGCCTGAATGTGCCAACTGCACCTCACACCATTGTATTTGCTGCAGGCGTTTGAGAAGATTCAGCAGGCTAAAGGCATTGAGGAGATCAATCAACTGTCTAACAGTTCCACCAGTGCAGTGCTGCAGGCATGTGCCAACTGCACCTCACACCATTTATTCTTGCTGCAGGCGTTTGAGAAGATTCAGCAGGCTACTGGCATTGAGGAGATCGATCAACTGGTCAACAGTTTCATCAGCGCAGAGGGCCAAAACTATACGCTGTGAGTTGGCAAATGGAATGTTTTGTAGGACAAGTTTGGTGGGTGGGTGTTGTCAGCTCTGACTATGGACACGTGTGTTCACACAGGCAGGCATTGTAAACCACTTCTGCACATTTATTTATATACAGGGATGAAAGAAATGCATGAGCATGGACATGTGCACAGTGGCTGACATAGGCGCATGCACAGGATTCATGCCTCCAAACGTCTTCTCACTGCTCTCTGCGCAGCACTTTTGCTGCACACCTTCCTCACCTACAGCCTCCAGCAGGTTGGAGGCTACAGGGGTTACAGAAGGGAGGAGTTTTCCAGTCAAATTGACTGACTGCTACCTCCAGCAGCTGTAGGGAAGCCTCCTTTGCCACTGGCCTAGCATCAGCCCCCAGCGCTCATTGCTAGTGCAATTTTGAAAATAAGCTTGGCTTCTTCCCTAAAAACCCTTGACTTGTGCTTCAAAGCAATTGATTTGAAGGCTTTGCTGCTTGCTTAGCTAAGCCCCCCCCCTTCAGACCTAGACTATGAATGTTTCACGCGCAAGTTCACTTGCGGCAAACGGGTGTATGCCTCCAGGTTCAACTACGTAAACGAGGTGAACAACGAGATTGAGAAGCTGGAGGACCAAACACAGGTCATTAAAGTGGAGATCGAGCGGTATAGGGACAGTGGGCAGGAGCTTGACCGCTCCAAGGGGTCTGCAATGCGCGATGTGGAGGACCGGTTAGCTGCGGCAGAGAGCCAGGCAGACCTGTATGAGAAGAGGTGTGTGCGCATGCATGCATAGTGCGCGTGTATATGTGTGTGATATTGTAGTATTTAGGTACCAAGCTGCCTTAGATAGAAACTGTATCTGCCTCGCTCAGGTGCTACCAGCTGTGGAAGCTCACAGGTGCAAAAGTGTGCAATTGCAGCAACAACACAGTGAAGCCAACTGTCCTGCTTGATCTTTCCTGCTTTAGCCTAATGATGTTGTATTGTTTAGTCTCATCGTGCATCTCAATCTATCCCGCTTCTGCAAGGCGCAAACATAGCCCGTAAGCTGTACAATAGGCAGCCAGACCTTTTCCATGCCCTTCCCTTTTGAGCATGCAGGTTTGAGGCTGCCTCTGAGACTGTAGCAATGTTGAAGAGCAGCATCTGGGAACTGTTCAACAAGATTGGCTGCAACACGCAAGCTGTGCGGGAGCTGCTTGGGGAGGAGGGCCAGGTGTGTGCGTGTATTTGTGTGTACACGTTTGTGTGTGATATTACAGTGGGTGAGGTGCACATGGCATATGCTGTTCGATCCCAGGCTAAAGGAGTTGTCCAACTCTTTTGACCATGCCTTTCCTACAATGCTTAACGTGTGTGCCCAATTGGCTGCCCTCCCTAATGCGTCCTGTATTGAGGCAACAGCATGCAGGCAATAAGACATGACATGTGAAGGACAACGCTACAATTTCTGTGTTATTGATGTGCCAACCACCCGAACATCGCACTTGTCCTTAGAGCAGGCCATGTGATGTTCTTTGGGTGTTTTGAAGCACATTCCTCAATGCATCCCCTGTCAAGCAACGCTGCTGTCAACCTCCTGGCACACACACACACACACACACACACACACACACACACACACAGACACACACACACACATACACACCATCTTGGGTTGCTCAGCCTGCTCAGTCTTTGCATGCCTTGCTCTATGTTTCTTTGTTGGGACAGGTCAGTGAAGGGAATGTGCTTGCACACCTGGGCATCATCGAGCAACGCACCAACGAGATCCTGCAGGTGAGCATGATAACCGCAAATTCGGTGATGGAGGAGGCCTTCAGTCAAGGCGCCTGTCTGCTAGCACTGTACGCATGGCTGCACTGATATCTTGCAGGTGAGCATGCCTGTCTTCACACAAGCACACTCTGCACTTGCCAAATGGTTGTTGCACCAATTCACACTGAATTTGCTACTATTCTCTACTTGGAATGGAGGAGCTACTCCCATGACTTTGAGAGCCCCAAAAGCACACACTTCTGGTGCTCAGGCCTTCCTGTGAATCCGTGGCACAATCCTTATGCTAAGCAGTCCTGAAGATGGTGTATTAATTGCTGGCAAATCAAGGGCCAGCAGATCAATGCAGGGAACAGCATTGCTTGCAGGCTGGCTGCTGGCAAGGCATTAGCAGAGATAGCCAAGGTCCAAATCATATCAAATAGAATCCAATGCTGTGAGTAATGCACAGGCAGAGCAGCCCCTCGCGCCTGTGCAAGGAGCCCTTCATGCCCGTGCCACAAGCCCCTCATGCTTGTGCAAGGAGCCCTTCATGCCTGTGCAAGAAGCCCCTCTTCCTTGTGCAACAAGCCCCTCATGCCTGTGCAACAAGCGCGCGTGCCCCTGCTCGCTTGCACCCTGCACAGGCGTACCTTGTCCACAGGTCCAAGGACAAGAGCAAAGCGGCTGCGCACTGGCCCTCCCACAACGTCATCGCCCAGGCTCTGCTGGCGCAGCCCCTCACCAGTGCATCCCCGCGCATCATCATTGACCCTCCCAACAGGTATGGTCGCGCATCGATGTGAGCTTGGTATGCATGCATCCTGGAAAATCTGTTCCACATGCACCCCACATCGAGTTCTGCTGCCCAGACCCTGACAAGTCCACTCCGGCATCGTCATTGACCCACCCCAGATGCAGGAATGTGCAAGACAGGCAGCCTCTCAAACACTTGCCCTTGAGGGCCTGAACCCTGGTTTCTGTGCCTTGGTTTTTTGTGACTGGGCTTGTAGTTCCACTCTACAATTTCTTGCTGCTGCACCACCGGTGATGGTCAACACATGCAACACATGCAAGCATGTCAGGGTATGACATGAACAGAGCCCTGCCTGCTTTCCCTTTTATTGATTTGGTCCATCTCTGCATCTGCTCCCTCTGCCATGCTGCAGGTCCTCCAGGATGGCAACATGCTCCCTGTTGGTACGGGGCACCAGCGGCTGCACAACCTGAATTCTCAATCTCATGATCACTCTAATTATAAAAATTATTATGATTATAATTAGATGTGTAATTGCATGTTCCCGCTGCGTACAAACACTTGCAAAAGACACAACACACGCACGCACGCACGCACGCAGCACTGGCCCAACCCCTGAGGAGGTGGAGATGCTATTGGCAGCAGAGCAGGCAGCCATGGAAGGCACGGGTGGCACTGTAGACATGGCTTCTTTGGGAGGTGAGTAGGGAATGAAGTTGTTTGACCCTTGACAATGGAAGTATCATCAAAGATAGGAAGGAAAGAAGGAGGAAAGGAAGAAAGAAAAAAAAATTGTGGGCAAGCTCTCCCTATCATCATCCTTGCCCTTAGCAGTCCTTGTGAAGTGGTGCAGGTGTTTTTAACTGCTTGGGTTGCAATAGCCATTGGCCAGGAGTAAGAGGGGGCACATGTCAGTTTAATGTTAGAAGGTAGCCTCCCTCTCATCAACTGCTACCTATAATGGCAAGGTGGGTCTGAAACGATGGCCAAGTGCCTTTTATGTGTTGTGGTAAGGAGCGGCTTCAAGACCACCAATTGGCCAAGAATTGGCTGTGACCTCCATTTACGCACACATATACACATGGTAGCCAATGCACTCAACAGACTTGAGTACTCACTGTGTTCAATCCACTTATCATACGCTGCAGCTGGTGCAGGCATGTTGGGCCCTGAGGACGACAAGCCCTTGAGCCGCGAGGCCCTCATCACTCGCGTGTCCAAGACAATGCCCCGCAAACTAGAGACAGCCATCAAAGTACGCCCAGCTGGGGCATCAGACCATAAGCGAGGCTCACCTGTGCGGCGGTGAGAGGAGGAGAGAAGGGAGGGAGAGAAATAGAAGGAAGACAGGAGGGTGACAGAGGGGTTGTCTGGAAGGGCCCTGATGCAAATGCAGGATTCAGCTTCCTCAAAACGTTTATGGATTTTTCCCTAAGACTACATTGGGTTTGACTTATTCTAAAAGTAGGGGTGTATATGTTTGCGTGTGTGTGTGTGTGTATGATCATTTGTCTTGTCTATGAGACAATCTCCTAGGCATATACTGCTCTCTAAATGTTTTGAATTCTTTGCTGTGTAACAAAGAAAAGACTACACCAGGCAAGGAAATGCTTTCACTGCCTATGTGTTTTTTCTTTCTTTCTTAAGAGGAGACATAGGAAAGGTAAGGTAAGAGGAGACACTGCAGGACTTTAAAGCAAGAATATAAGGGGGAGAGCTGTCACATTACACACCATTCTCCTGGGGTTTGGACTTGTTATACTGAGCATACAAACTTGCTCGCAAACTTTTTGAACTTGGTTGGGGTCCCAGTAACCCTCAAGATCCCCATCAATGAGTTACAATGAGTTACAATGGGATTTGACCTTCAGCCAGGTAGTTTGGCTGCTCGGTCTGCTCAACTGTTCCAACAGCACAAAAAATATCCATGAGATCAGAAATAAAACGATAAGTCTCGTTAGTTTGCTTCTGCAAGAAATGAATAGCATCCTCAGAGCTAGCTTGAGAATAGTAGAAAGTGCCTGAATCGTCCAGAAAAATTCTATAAGACGAGGGGAAGTCAGAAAATAACTGTGCATAAGCCCTTCGAAGAGAACACACAGAAGCGCAAGAACAAAGGAACACCGCATGCTTTTCATCTTGGAGACCTTGTTCACATTTATCACAAGTTGATGTGTTCTCCTGCCAAAGTGATGTCTCAACTCTTAAAGTATGAGCATGTAAGCGAAAACGTGCTATTTTTTTTAGCGTGCGCTTGCCCAAATCAAGATGCAAATACCTGGGGACAGAAAAGGGCGCACCATGAACAGACAAGGGTCTCAAAGGAAGTGCCATCCAGTGATGATATTTGGCTAATTTGTTCGTGTGGTTACCATGTTCTGCCAAGGCATCAGCATTCCACACACCTCGCAGCCTTTTTCTCAGATCAAAAACAAACTCCCTCATGACTATAGGCTGCCCTGACCGAACACAATGATTAAACACGTTGCACCTGTCCAAGCCTGTGCAGGCAGCCAAAAATTCTGAGGTCCAGCATTTATGGGAAAGACTGCTCATTTCAACATCTGCTTGCAGTACCTTACTGAGTGTAGTGCTGTTGCTGCGCAGTAAAGCATTGTAAAACCTAACTGCTGCACGAAACCAATAGAACTGTAAAGGTTCATGCCCACACTCGCGCAGTACAGACCAATTAGGAGTGGTGCGCTTTACCCCAAGGATACACTTCAATAAGCACAGATGTACAGTTTGCAAAGGACAGTCCATTTCAGCTCCTTCTTTCATAAATCTAGTGCCCCAAATCTGGCATGCATACATGCTAGCAGGGAGAGCATATGCTTTAGTCAGCCAGAGCTTGGTATGCGGCCTATCTGTCAGGCGGTGCTCAGATGCGAATTGCCTAATCCGTCTACAACCAGCTAGGAAAGGGGCACACATGTACTCAGCAGTGGCTTGCGGGTTGCGTTGTTTTGTGAACAGCATGCCTAAATGCCTAAAAGAATCTGCACACGCCAAACGAGCTCCACCTAACGTGAAAGCCGGCACATTATCACCCTTTGAATTAAAGTTCCCCAAGATCCCCATCAGCACCTTCAGATTTGTAGCTTTGTTGTAGAGGGGACTCACGGCTCTTCTGAGCCAATGTGCCCTTTTTCCTAAACTGATGCAGGGAGAATTTCCTTTGCCTAAATTGTTTTTTCTTTCTTTTCTTCTTTGGCTCAAAGGAGCCATGAGCCCCCGTGAGCCCCCTCCACCAAAGGTACTAAGGATCTAGATCAGAGGAATTTGATGGGGAAAAGGGGGATTATGAAAAGCACCCGGCTTCATAACTTGGCCGTGCGTAAAGCCCTTGCTAGTAATATCCTAGTTCTGCTTAGAAAGTGACGCAGCTGCAGCCAGAACAGTGTTTGAATATCCCATACTATGCTAGTAGCCTGGACGCGCCCCCACTGCTCAACCTCAAGCCTGAACATCAACTTTACAAACCTGTTTATATAGCCCAACTAGCTTGCAGCACACTCTCGTCACAGCAGAATCTCGTCTTTGAGGGGAAAGGGTTACACACTAGGGTTACATACTCAGAGGACAGGAACCGCCGTGTGGCCGCATAAGAAAAATGTAGCTTTATCCAATTTGAGGGAGAAGACAAGGAGAGGTTCGAAGCAGCTGCATTTGAAATTTAAGGTGAACCATTATTCTGGATGTTCAGACAGGTGTCTTTGTTTTGTGCAGCAATGTAGCAGTGGAAAGCATAACATGGCTATTATGGCCATGGGGGGAGCCAATGTCGTGTTCGCGTGAATTGCGGGTGAAAAATTTTCCCGGCACTAAGACAACGAAACTACTTGTAGATGACTTGCAGGCTAAGTATGGTACTTCTATGCAAGTGGACAGCTAAGTACACTTGCAGCTTACTTTGTTTGCAAAAGTGAACTTGGCATGCAGCGCAGGAACAAGATCCCATGCAATATAAAAGCAAGCAGCTCACAGTTTGTTGCAGCAAGAGCAGAGACCCGCCAGCTGGTCTTTAGGACTGCATTTGCAAAGCACCCAGGGCCAACCCAGGGCTGAGTGCAAATGACTACTGCAGGATCAAATTTCTGCTTGTCTTTAGAAATATCTTCACAGCCTCCTGTTCAGCCTAAGTAAGAATGCATGGTAAAAATGATGATGATACCCCCAATGGTATTGGGCCCCAATCGGGGAATCCGATACAAGTCAAAAATATATATGATACGAGTTCCTGTAAATTTAGTGAGATGCAGCGGCAGGAAGAACGCGTGGAGCCCAAGCTCTGCACCAGCGTGCGAGGGAGCACAAGTGCAGGATTTCGCCACAAGGTCAGGATTGCCGCACATGGGCCTTGCAAGAAATGCTTCAGCAAGCTTGATGATGGGTCGGCTGCAATTGCTTAGGTATGTGCCCCGTCCGGAGGCTTCTAGTCAACGCTGCGCAGTCACCTCCCCCTCTCTCTCTCTCTCTCTCTCTCTCTCTCTCTCTCTCTTCACACACACACAAGCTTGCTTACATGTCCGCGCACGTGCACACGCACGCGCGCGCACACACACACACACACACGCGCGCACACACACACACACACACACACACACACACACACACACACACACACACACACACACACAAGCTTGCAGACATGTCTGCACTCGCGCAAATGCTTGCGCATACACGCACGCGCACGCACACACACATTCACGCACATGCATGCGCACACATTCATGCAGATCTCACGATTACACGCACAGACTGACCTGCCCCCCTTCCAGAAGTGAGAGCAGCAAGTCATTTAAGGCAGGCTACTTGCCCCTATGGAGGGAGGGGTCCAAGTGAGTCTGTGTTGAAGTTGAGAGTCTTATGCCTGTTAACCTGATGTGATTCTTTAGGTTAAATTGTACTCGGCTGACACAAATAGAGCAGGCCTCCTCTCAGTAACCTCAACAGTTAAGGGGGAAAGGCAGGCAGGCGATGGAGGGGTGCAGGTGTGTGCATGCTCGTTGGCAAATTGAATGCACCTATTGAGGTGCATACTGATGCAGAATCGAGAAGCAGCATGGTGACCTGGTCATACTTATTTCACAGGCTTTACAGGCCCCCTCTAAGCAGCCACAGCAATTAGGGGCAGGGGGCAGGCAGGCAGGCGAGGGAGGGGTGCAGGTATGTGCATAATCGTTGGCAAGTGACTGCATCAGAAAAGGTGCATAATGATGCAGAATTTGAGAAGCATGCGGTACTTTGCTCTCACATTTTTTTGCAGAATGAGCCAGCCCCCTCTCTGCAGCTGCAGCAGCTAGGGGAGGAGGCAGGCAGGCAAAGGAGGGGTACAGTTGTATTCTTACTCATTGATAAGTTGATGTGTCAGATGAGGTGCATGCTGATGCAAAATTTGAGAAGCAGCTTGGTATTTTGATCTCATTTGTTTTGCAGAATGAGCAACCCCCTGCACAGCCGCAACTGTAAGGAACAGGAGGCAGGCAGGCAGGCAAGGGAGGGGTAAAGGTGTGTGCATGCTAATTGGTGAATGCGTCCAGCTACAAGCATGCGGCTGCATAACCGAGAAAAAGCATGGCACTCTGCTCATACTTTTCTTGCAGGTTGGGCAGCCCCCCTCCCAAACGCCACTACATATAGGTACAGGAGGCAGGTGTGTGTGTGTATGTACCCACACACGTTCATCCTTTGTGTTCATTTTGAATATCAGCTCTTAACTCAAGCTCTATATTTTTGGATGTTTCAATAATTGAGCTAGTGCAATTGTAATGCTTCACCTCAATCACAGAATGCCCGGTCCCCCCTTGTGACTCAGCATCTGCAACAACGAGGGATAGGAGGCAGGCTGCTTGGTAATGGTGGGCTCCAGGTGTGTGAGTGCTTGGGGGTGGGTGTGCATGTGTGTGACAGAGCTTTCACTCCTCATGTTTACTCCCTAATTCTTGGGTATCAGGTCATTTCACTACCTACCGTTAACCCCAAACGGCTCTGCATTATTGAAATGCAGCAACACATATTGATTGTGCTTTGCCTTAGGACTTCAGATTGCAGGCAGCTCATGTTCCCTCGCAAGGGCTGCAAGCGCTTGTCACTCGAGAGAGCCTTATGCAGCGCACTGGAGCTGTCCGTGTCAGTTATCTGTCTCAGCAACACCTAGTTAACTTAAAGCATGTCTTTGCGTTTGTACTGGCAATTCTGAAATGTAGAGAGCTTTCATTGCTTTTTTTGACATTTTTTTGTGTGCAGACTCCCAAAACTCCTGATGCTGGGGCAGAGAATGTTCCTCCCAGAGGAAACCTGCCCCAACTTTCAGTTTCAAGTGCATCGGGTGGTAAGTCTTCCATGTTTCTAGGATTTGGTGGCCGGAGGAGCTTGTTGTGTGAAGTTGCATTCCACGACCGCTTCCTACTTGTTTTGGCTTTGTCTCTCACATGCCTAGCCAACTCTGTCGACCCACTTATGGCACGCTCCCTTCTCCGTGGTTGCTTCATTTTCCATCACAGTGTCTCTGGGTCGGCCAAGAAACTGGGATTGTCGGTGGCAACATTATGCGGCCAGGTATGCCTCATTTCGTGCTAACTGGCATTCTTTAAATTCATAAGAAGAAATTCATTGCTTTACATGTCATGTAAGAAAATTAGGGGCCTCTACAATGGAATTGAAAGTATTCTTGAGAGTTTCAGGTAGTCCGGAACAAGGCACAGAGCAGAGGCTTGTAGGAAGCAAGCAAGGGAATGAAGTGCAAGTAGCATTTACGGAGGTCATTTAGGATCGCTTAATGCAGTTGTGGCTGCTGCTGTACATGCTGTTCCTAGAATTAGGGCTACCCCTCTCCCCTTCCCCTCTGCTGCCATTTCTGCTTCTACCTCTATCCCAACCTTTTTGCGTTATGATGTTTAAATTTTTTTGTGTTAAGAACTAGCAAGGCTGCGCCCCTAAAAGTTCCAGCTATCCTTAAACCGTTTTAAGATGGCCCTTCATGCTAGCTTGCCTTGTTTGATCATGAAAACAAGTGTGACATCAGGATCAATTTAGCCTACGATTTTTCAAATTAGCATTTTTTTTAGAATGCCGCCTTAATCCTGCAAACCTCTATGTATACTGTTTGGTCTGTCCAAGCTGCACGTCAAGACCGGCATGATACTCTTTCCTGAAAACCACTGGTGTTTTAGATTTCCCATAACCCTCAAAGTTCTCATGTTGAATGGTGTTTCTGTTGGTATGCTTTCACGTTGTTGTCTTGCAGGCGCTTAATAATGGGTGTGGGAAGGCTAAGCAAAAGGCTGACGGACAAACCGCTGCAGCAGCCAAGCATACTGCCGCACATGGTAAAGAGCCCCGTAGGTCAAAGCGGCAAAGGAAGGTCAGCTCCAAGGCCTCTCAACAATACAACCTAGAGTCGGACTCGAATGTTGATGACGTCATGATGAGAGTGAGGATGAGGTTTAGACTGTTACCAAGTTTGTCATTTCTGCTAGACATGCATTGAGCCTTTGGTTGAGTTTGTGGTTGCGCATGCCTCGAAGGCAGTTTGCAATATGAATGTGAAGTGTAGATTTTAGTTTTGCACAGCTCTGTGTGTGTGCGTGCGTGTGCGTGCGTGCGTGTGCGCATCCACTTACATAATGAATTGCTGTTGGATTCGATAAATGCGGGAGGTTTCAAGACATTGAGGTACAATGATGCCAATCTGTTTGTGAACACGGTTTGATAAGGATTGAAGGAGCTCAATGAGCACTGCAAGTCTTTTCGTGTAGTTGCATTTAATGATCTACTTTATAATCTTGCCTTGAGTATGCTGCTTTATGTTGAGCCTTGTTGAAGAAGATCAAAGATCACTTTCAGATCTACGTAAAACTTAGTTGTGTATGGCATATACATTTGCAAAGGAGCCTACAAAGGCCAACAAGTCAAACCTAGTCACTCACGTATCAGATCTAGATCATATCTTGCAAAATTGCATGCAAGAGAATAAAATTACAAGCAAGAACTTAAGGTACAAGAGGAACAGAGGCTTGATCTGGCAGATCTGTGCACAAGTAGCTACTTGTACTTATACTTGGCTAAGTACGCAAAGTAGCCTACAAGCCGACTTATATTAGTATAAGTAAAAGTAGTCATAGTACACTTGTAGTCTGCTTGTAGGCTACTTGTAGGCTACTTGTTCACTACTTGCACAAGTAGCCTACAAGTAATGTACAAGTAGAGATCCGTAGTCATAGCGCGGTTTGGGAAATTTGTGAAAATTCGGGAATTTTCTTTTTTGCCTAATCAGGCACTTTCAATCATTGAGCCTCCCTCGCTCATGCAAGCCAGCAATGCAACTTCAAGCAGACTCTGCTTCCCGCAGGAGCTCCCTCTACCCACACACAGCCCATAATCCAAAAAGCCCTGCAAGTCAAGCAGGCGATGTAGGACGATTATCATGGCTGCTGCTGTGTAATGGTCAGCGTTAGAGATGCGCACGCAGACTTCGGAGACGTCTCACACCTCTGCACTCATCAGGGCCAGCGCTGAGAGCAGAGCATTCAGAAATGATTAAAGTGCCTGATTAGGCAAAAAAGAAAATTTCCGAAATTTCACAAATTTCCCAAACCGGGAAAATTTTTCACCCGCGATTCACGCGAACACGACATTGGCTCCCCGCCTGGCCATACCTAACATGGCAATCGATTTATGGCACACACAAATTGTCGAAAACACTCAGGTTGGGGTACTTGCCGAAGAAGTCGCACTGCGTGATCCTTGTCTTCGATGTATATCAGTATTTAAGCTCTACAAAAAGTCTCATTTACCGGTACGAACGTATGGTGCTCTTCGGGCTTTTGGGGGGATGAAGGGTTTAAAATCGTGAACATGAGAACAAGCAGGAGCCTCAGATGTGTAGATGATGAAGATCCTGTGGAAGAGGAAGAATTCAGGACTGTGGCAGACAAAAGAGCAAGTATAGACAAGGCCAGGCAAGAGCACAAGCGCAGGAAGCAGGAGCTGGAGCGCCAGCATCAGGAGCAGCACTGTCACAGGCTGGAATCTGAGGAACGATGGAAAAGAAAGACCATTGGCACAAGTGACACCCCCCCGAAGAAGAGGAAGAAGGTCTCTGGAGTCGCATACGAAAACAAACGGACAGTGAAAGGTATGTTCGTGAGCGTGCGGGAGTAGCATGTGCATGCACATGAGAAGCACTTTTCAGTGTTTGAGTAAAATGAGTAGAAGTGGTGGGTGTGTGTGTGTGTGTGTGTGTGTGTGTGTGTGTGTGTGTGTGTGTGTGTGTGTGTGTGTGTGTGTGTGTGTGTGTGTGTGTGTGTGTGTGTGTGTGTGTGTGTGTACACGTGCGTGCGTGCGTGTGTGCGTGTGTTTTTGTGTATGTCCGAACTCGCGTGGGTTGACTTGCTTGTGTATAGATAGTGTCTTGGCTTAACTGCTTGTTGTTATGCAACCTTTTCAAATTAACATGTCATAAACACCATGTCCATTATTTGTGGACGCTCACTTGGTGATTTGCACTCGCAGCCACTTTTGTTTCCTGGCTCATTGTTTTAAGCTTGGCTCACTGCCAATTATTCCAAGTAAAGCAGGAAGCTTCCTACTTTCCCACTTTGGCTTGGCCATCACACTCATGCCATCATTGGTGGCATGTGTCTCGGCGCACAATAAATTTTGGATCAGGTGCTGGTGGTGTGGAAGAGACTGTGAGGACAAGGCCAAGGATGACAAAGGAGATTGTTGATAGACTTCAACGAGCGCGTGGTACAGGGCTTGGTGAGTTTGTTTGCTTGTGTGCGTGTGTGTGTGTGTAATGTGTGTGTAATGTGTGTGTGACACAGCATGCAGGCACAAGTGAGCTGTCTGGTTCTCGTGATGTTTAAGTATGCAGGAGTTGTTTGAACATTTCAATGCGCGCGCGCACACACACACACACACACACACACACACACACACACACACACACACACACACACACACACACACACACACACACACACACACACACACACACACACACACAGGTGTGGCACACAGGATGCTGTTGCTGGACACCAAGCAAATAGCGCCTGTAGGTGGGCCTGATGGTGCATGCCAGGAGTTCACAGTTCTCGGCGCGACTGGGAATGGTGCGTGAGCACAGCCTGTTTTCCTGCCTTTGCTGTGTGACATGTTGCTGCTGCATGTACAGGCCTCAGACCTGCTTTATCCAGGGTGCAAAAGGGTCTGCCCAACCTGATGGGCCAGAACCTGGGAATGGTGCATGTGCACAGGCTGCTTTTTGGCGTCTGCTGTTTGACGCGTTGTTGCATGGACCGGCCTAAGACCTGCTCCAGCCAGGGTGCAAAAAGGCGCAGATCAGGTACCAAAAGGGTACCTGATGTGCACAACCTGATGGGCCAAACTCTGCTCTGTGCTGCAACGCAATTGTGAGACACAGCTGCTAGTGGGGGTTGAAGTAGGATGCCACTGCTACACTGCAAGTATTGAGGCACCCCACTGGTTCACGTGCCTTTGTACAAAAATGCGGTAACTGTGCAGCTTAATCAGTGCTCTGCAGATGCAGTGCCATTCGTTTCTGGCACTGATGTTGATGTGGATTATTGACGTTAAGGGCACCCAACCGTTTTTTGCAGGTCACTCTTTTCTGAGGGTGTGAAACCATAACTATCGGCGTGGAAAGTTGACCTCCAGGAACTTGAAGTGTTTGCGAGGGAGCTTAAGCACACGCCAATGAGCTGTCAAAATGGGTTTGGAACGTCTTGATGGTGTGGGGCTGTACATTGGGTAAGCCCAATCGTCGGACTTCCAAAAAATGTGAGCCATCTATGCCCAGAATTTGGTGTTTGACAGTAAAAATCATTCACTACGGGCGGTGATGTAAATCAGAGGGGGTCAACTGGCTTTTTTAACTGGACATGCTCTTCCTCGCATTTCCTTTTCAGATCTAATCATGCCAAGCATTATTTATCATATTGATGTTACATTCACCAAAAAACGATGAAAATTGGAGCACCCCATATCACTCTCCTGGCTTCAGATCACCCAAAAACGGCCCACGGCTCCACCCTGGGATCAAAATCCAATCCCCAAAATAAGTTTTTGTAATCTTCATATGCTATGATAACATCCTGCACATTTTAAAAAAGGAAAAGAGGAAAAAATTTGAACTTTTTGGTACCCCTTGTGCTGGATCTTCTCCATGGCTGAAATTCTGTGTGTGACCAACCACTGGGTCTTTTAACTTCATTTCTGTTGCAATGTCATTCCTCTTTATACAAGGGCTCCAAATCACTAAAACTGACCCAATTTGGTGCAGTGGGTGGTGGGGTATGGAAGTCTGGTGGCCAAAAATAGGGTTCTCGCCGCGGCTAACTTGACAGGGTTCCCGTAACTTGCTGTTTTAAACCCTAGTGCTATAAAAAGGCAGGCTACCAAAACAGGCTACCAAAGGAACCCAAGATTGGATACAGCAATTTTGGGGACACCTATGCAGAGAGCATGCAAAAAACACCTATTTCTGGGCCTCAGATGGCCCCCCCTTGACGGCAAAGGCATATTTTTCCAGCACTGATTATTTGTACTTTGTCAGAAACATCATCCATGTGCATGTAAAATCTACCTTTCCCCAATGCTTAACACGCATGGTACAAACTTACTGCTGCGTAGGCAGGCACCATTATCTACAACTTATTGCAATCGCCATTGTGCTTGTTCAGCTCACTGGAAACCCATCTTTATTTGTAACAAATGCAGCTCTACACACATGCTTAGAGTTGGCAATATATGTATCTGCCATATATTTCAGCCTTAATGCATGAATAATGCATGGCATATATGTATAGATGTATATTTATGTGTATGTGTCCATGCATATGTGTGTGTATGTATTCAATCAGCCAACCCTACGCATGCTGTGTACCCAACACTTATGCTCACCCACTCACACCTGTCCTCAACAACACCTGCTAAATAAGTTGGTATGATATCTCAATACCAGTCATGTTCATGATTGCCTTGCCCACTTGGGGTACTTTGTCTCTTGATCTTACACATTTGTCCCCGAAAAGCCGCACTACCACATGATCCCCTGCCCTTGCGTGTGGTGCAGTGCACACATGCATGATTGGGAGGTACCACTCGTGCAGCTGTGAGGATAATCAGAACAACCGAGACAAGTTCCCATGCAAGCACATCTTGTAGGTACACTGTACACGTGCAATTTTGGCAACACAGCTGTTTACTGTTTTGTCTGCCTGGCAGCGCGCTCAAGTGTTCTGAATTGCTGGGGAACATCCTATACACTGTGCAGTGGCCTATTTCTCGTTGTGCAGTTAAGTCATGCCATTTGTGAGGTCCTCTAGTCCACACATGCCCTGCTTTTTTTGGTGGCAGCACATGGCTTGCTGTGTGTCAAGGCACGGCACCTTCGGTGCCATTTTGACCCATTTCGACTGTTAACGCAAAAGCATGCTCGTGATTAATTGCCGCATGGCTTAGCATTCCTGCAAGAGCAAATGAGTGGCAGAGGGTGAACAAAGGAGCATGAGATGAAAGGGATTGTGGAGATGCAACATGCCTGATCTTTTTCGGTATTGGTTGTTGGACTGGAAATGCTCCAGTGTGCGCTCTCCCTCGCTCATGAGTATGGCCACCACTTGTATCCACGCAGGTTCTGCTATGTGCGTTTTCTGATCCCCATGAGTGATCAGGAGGAGAAAGACCTGTACGAGCTGCGCTCTAACGCAATCCTTGACAGCGACTGCGGAACTGGTGATGACGATCTGAGCCACCCGATGCCTTGCAGCAGTGCTGGAGGCGGTGATGGCAGTGAAGAGGATGAGGGGGAGCAGGAGGAGAAGGAGGAGGAGAATGTTCCAAAGAAGCCCAGTGGCTCAGGTGCGTACGAGTAAGGAAAGCCACTTGGTGTTGCACCATTCATATGTGTGGAGGAGGGGAAGTGGTGAGAGGGGAGGAAATGGTATGGAATAATCAGCACACTCGCCTCATGCACATAATGCAGGGGAAGCCTATCGGACGACAAAGGATTGTAAGCATTACAAGGGTTAGAGTTCCTGAAGTCACAGAGTCCTGGGTGCCAGCCCTGCGGATGCCACACGCTTCATCCCTTTGTTTTGCTTGAAAATCCCTGTGAAACGTCTTGCGTACGGCGTAATGAAAGCAAGCAAACAAGTCTGTTGCAGAGTGCTATGCAATGTGCGCTTTTAAGGTATTTGCATGGAATCTTTCTTTTTCTAGAATAATATGTTGCAGGCTCTGTTGCGGACCATCTGACATGGAAGCCTTTCCTCTTGCAATCTTTGATGAATGGAAATTTGCCTTCGGAATTCCTTTTGCAGGCATGGACCATCTGATACAGAAGTTCTTCCCCATCTGGCAACGAGTACTCACGATCAAAGAGGTACTGTGTTCTGGGTATTGCAGTAGATTTTCAATTGGCCCTGGATCTTTCAGGTCGTCTGAGTTGCCTTGTAAACCCCCTAAAAAAAATTTTTATCGCTGAACCGCATGAATCAAAAGGTCAAAATCATGACACAATTGTGCAAGCAAGATTGCGGGGGGGGGAGTGCCACTGCTGGCAATCTGACTGATTGCTTTGGCTCCTTTCTGGAAAGAAATATTGCATGGACGGGTTCAAAAGCATTCATTGCCATGTGCCTGGCCACACATCACGACATAATGTATCGAATGTGGCCCAGGATGCCGGTTCATTTCCTTGAAGAAAGCATTGATACTTTCTCGTTGGCGAATGTGCGTGTGTCGGGTGCCATGCCTCCGTTTATCAATTGAGCAGCCAGGCTTTGAGTTTTTAAGCTGGGCAAGTTCAGAAGCACAAGTGACCCCCGTGTGTACACTGTAAAATGTGCAAATGCAGTGCATCTGGAGCTGCTTCAGTATTTTTCCCGACTGCCTTGTTGCGGCTGTGGTTGCATGCAGGCTAACACAGTTTTAAGTGTGCTGAATGGTCAAGGCAAAGGCGTGATCAGCCAGAGCGCTCTCGCAAATATGAGGCTGCGCAAGCGCTATGCACAGCTGAAAGGCACGCCCCTGGAGTTCTGTCCACCAGCAGGTGAGGTGCCGATGGGGAAGGGACTATAGTGGCAGCCCAAAGGAGATTGGTGGTGGCAGCCTGGCGCAGCCTGTGGTGGCTGTCCAAAGTAGGTCGTGCTGGCAGTGCGCTGGTGGAACTTAAGGGTGGCTAAAGCTCTGATGGTGGGGGAGAGATCATGGCGGCACCCCAAAGATGTGCAGAGTGTCACCCAAAAAAGGCTCTGCAAACCTGAGCAGCATTTTTGCTGTGTGCATACCTGCACACAGCTGATGCCTGCTCCTTTACCCCTCTTGCTTTTGCACCTGTTTAAATGCACCGTTTGGGACTCCTTAGGTCACCAAAGTAGCAATCTAAGTGCACCGTTTGGGACTCTCCTTAGGTCACCAAAGTAGCAATCTAAGTGCACCGTTTGGACTCTCCTTAGGTCATCAAGTAGCAATTTAAGTGCACCGTTTGGGACTCTCCTTAGGTCACCAAAGTAGCAATCTAAGTGCACCGTTTGGGACTCTCCTTAGGTCACCAAAGTAGCAATCTAAGTGCACCGTTTGGGACTCTCCTTAGGTCACCAAAGTAGCAATCTAAGTGCACCGTTTGGACTCTCCTTAGATCACCAAGTAGCAATCTAAGTGCACCGTTTGGGACTCTCCTTAGGTCACCAAAGTAGCAATCTAAGCGCACCGTTTGGGACTCTCCTTAGGTCACCAAAGTAGCAATCCATGGTTTGCCCGAGCGATGCATGGATTGGTTGATTGGTTTGCATTCAACGCTGTTAATCTGTTTACAATGCAGTTATAACAGTTGGTGTCAGTTCTGCCAAATGAGGAGCCTTTTGAGTCAGATGTTCCATGCCTGGAACTGTAAGGCGCAGCTAGGCAAATTTATGTTTGCCTTCCTCACTGTGTGTTGTGAGCTTTGTGATTTGTTTCGCAGGGCCGCCAGCTGATGTAGGGGAGGTGAAACAAAGGCCTGTGGAGGGTGACTGTCCCATGTGAGTGTGGTCCGCAGTAAAGTTATCAGTAATCAGTATGTGGCCTGTGGAGGGTGCTTCAGTTGAGGGTGTCTCAGTGGAAGGTGACTCAGGGGAGGGTGACTCAGTCAGGAAAGAGGCAAAGGTTTGTGGAGAACGACTGCCCCATGTGAGTGAGGTGCGCAGCAAAGTTGTCTGTAGTACCTGGTCAAATGCTGTAGAGAACTGCAGATGTCTTTGCAGCTTTTCCTGCTCACGTACTCTGCAACAGCATTGTACACAGAAGCCAGTGACGGGGAAATTATTTTTGATCTAGTCTAGAACACGTGAGCAGGGGTAATGGACATGAAAAAGTATTGCATGCAGTATGGCGCTCCAATCTTTTTATGTACAATAGGGTGGGATCAGACGAGGAGTTACAACCTCAGTAACCATTCTGAATTGCGGAAATGTGAAGAAGAAGCACCAAAAACATCCAGAAGGATGTTTCAATTAGTATGAGTTTCTGACGACCTCATAAGCATATTTGTAAGCACGATCCCATACGCGTAAGCATGAGTGATCTCCTGCATTTACCGAAGAGTTCCTGCCATCTTACATCCGTGTCCACAAATTTGAAAATTAGGTCAATGTCGCACAAATTAATGCTGTCATTTATGTACTGACCTGGTGTGCTCTTGCAGCTGTGCTTTTGAGATGAGTTCAGCAGAGGAGGTTGTCTGGTGTACCGTATGCGGCCATAACTGCCACAAAGTAAGTACACTTGTTTTCCTATGGCTGCGTATATATGCGTCAAAGCTAGGGTTAGGAGGGTAGGAGGGTTGCGCATTTGGCTTAAGAGGCTATAAAGAGGGCCAAGGAGGCCCTCAAAAGGCTCATTAAACCTCTTTTGCCCAACGCTCAACCCTAATAACCCATCCCTAATCATGGCACACTGTCCCTGATAGGGACAAGAGCATTCCATTGTCTTACATGTGTTGAAGCAACATGGTCTCCTCCGTGCTCCGAATGGCCCAGATAAGGCTCAAAGCTGTCCATTTGAAACCTAGCAAGTGGAACACGAGGTTAATAATGATCTTGCTGTTATGTATTTATGTGTGGCAGTTGCAAAGCCCTCTGTTGGAGTTTGAATGTCAGGGCAGTGATTTTCTGTTGGTAACATGTGTGTCACACACACTCCCACAAGTCTTGCATCTATGCTGCATGACCTACCATGATTTTGAGCACGTCACTAAGGGTTTGTGGCATTCTCGATTGCAGGGGTGCATGGAGGCGTGGGCAGCAGCAAAGAGGAAAGCCCATGGCCGAGCGCAGTGCATCTTCTGCCGCTCCCTGTGGCAGCCAGGTAGGAGATGTGCACAGATATGGCCGAGCAGACATGCCCAAGCAGACATGTGTACAGACATTGCTGAGCGCAGTGCATCTCCTGTCGCTCCCTGTGGCAGCCAGGTAGAGAATGCGTGTAGGTATGGCCGAGCAGACATGCTCAAGCAGACATGCGTGCAGACATGGCTGAGTGCAATGCATCTTTTGGCTGCACAGCACACCTCCGGTTCAAAATTCCCGCTACTTCAAACAACAGTAGGGATGTGGAACTGACCAACCCTATGTGCAGGTCTTGGTTGCTGCTCTTGCAGCACATTGGCCTTGGGTTGTCCTGCCCGATCTTAAAGTATCAGCCAGAGGAAAGAATCTGATAAATTCAAATGCTTGAACGTAGCAGCGCATTTCTGAGGAGCAACTATCGATGCCGTTTCTGTGTTGGTCAATGCGCTTATTAGTAGTAAAGCAGTGTCATAATCCAAGCCCAGCCCTGTATGTGTCTATCATTTGCAGTGCAAATTTTGTATTGGCGGCAGGTTTTTTCTTTCTCTAGAGCTTTTCATGGCAGCAGGTGCCCATCACTTGTCATACTCACTTGTCATACATATAAAAATGTTTTTGCCTGCGCAGTCAGCCCCTGCAGTGCAATCGCTTCTGTGCACCTAAAGCGTGCAATGTGTCTGATGCTGTGCACCTCCTCTTCCCTTGCTTGTTTTCTGGACAGGATTTAATTCTGAGCCCTCAACAGCCCCAGCAGGAACCACAGGACACACAAGTACCGGTCTCATTGGCTCTCATAGCCTGGATCCTAACAGATTACAGCCATCGTTTCAGGAACTGTACCCCAATGTTCCTCCTCACGTGTTGGAGCACATTGTGCAGCGTAGGAATCGGGCACAAGTTGAGGGGGTGGCTCAGCGGAACGGCTAGCAGTCAGGCGCTTTGGCCGTAGGCCTTTTGCATCAGTGATCTGTCATCTGCAGCTTGGCACATTAATTTCTGTCCTGATGTAAAGGAAGAAGGAGGTTTACTTTGCAGGCAAGTGGAAGCACTCCTTAAATGAATTAATGAAGGGAGACCTGAAAGGCTTGTTTAGAGACCTTAGCTAGCTTGCCAATCAGGGGACCCTTCCTTGATCCAGGCGGCCATTTTGCATCTCTCATGCATTTTTCTGTTATGCATGGCAAGGAAAGGAAAAGAAAGGGTTGCATAGCTGCACCTGCTTCCATGGGCAGCTTAGCTGAAGCAAAAAGGTGCCTGTAACCAAAGAAATACAAGAAAATTCTATTGGACCAGTCTTCCTTCTCTGCCTGCCGTGCTCCTCTCAGTCTGCTATTCACAGAGGGGAGTCGTACAGTCTTATAACCAATTTGGCTCCTTGGTTGAAGTGGGGAACTTGCAGGTTACAGGAAAAGAAGGCCTCCAGTCAATATGACTGACTGCTAGCCTGTCCATCAGGTTACAAGAGGATTTAACCTTCAGCCAGGTCTTTGGCTGCTTGGCCTGCTCAACTGTTCCTGCCACACACAAAAATATCCATGGGATCGGAAATAAGACGATAAGTCTCATTAGTTTGCTTCTGCAAGAAATGGAAAACATCCTCAGAGCTAGCTTGAGATTAGTAGAAAGTACCTGAATCATCCAGAAAATTCTATGTGAAGAGGGGAAGTCAGAAAATAACTATGCATAAGTCCTTTGAAGAGAACACACAGAAGTGCAAGAACAAAGGAACACGACTGTAAAGGTTCATGCCCACACTCACGCAGTACAGACCAATTAGGAGTGGTGCGCTTTACCCCAAGGATACGCTTCAGTAAGCACAGGTGCACAATTTGTAAAGGACAGTCCATTACAATTCCTTCTTTCATAAATACAATGCCCAGATTTGGCATGCATAAATGCTAGTTGGGAGAGCATATGCTATAGTTAGCCAGAGCATGGTATGTGGCCTGTCCGTTAGATGGTACTCAGATGCACATTGCCTGATCCGTCTACAAGGTTCTACAAGGTTTTACAGATGAAGCCATCAGTCAAGAAGTGCGACTGCTAGGCTGCTCATGATCCTGCCTGATCCGTCAACCACCAGGCAGGAAAGGGGCACACATGTACTCAGCACTGGCTTGCAGGTTGCGTTGTTTTGTGAACAGCATGCCCAAATGTCTACAACAATCTGCACATGCTACACGAGCTCCACCTAATGTGAAAACTGGCAAGTCATCCCCCCTTGAATTGATGTGTACGACCTCAGACTTTAAGTTGGCAACATTTATCACCAATCCTTTCCGCTGAGCATGCACGTGCACTGGCAGTCTATCCAGCATCAGTTGGAGCTGATCTGGCTGATTACTGCTTAGGCATAAATCATCTGCATACAGCATGTGCGTGACTCGTAAATCACTAGTGCCTGTAATAGCCCCTTGCACATTTTCTGCCAAGCAATCCACGTCATTGATGTTCAAGAAGGGAGAAAGCAGGCTTGCTTAACTTCAAAATGAAGGCATACACGGACTTGCTTGTAGCCATCCAAACCAAAATGTACTCATCATTTGCATGGTAGTCAGCAGGCAAGCAGGCATACGAATGTGCTGAAGATGAACCCAAAACGCTTCCTTAAGTCATGCATTATCATGCTTGATTGAATTGATGAAAGCCTATGAATGCTGCATGCAGTCTTGGTGATGCATTTGGGCGCTTGACCTGAGCAGCGCGCTGTGAGTGCCGCAAAATAAACATGAGCTGCCAAGTGTTGCGGCCAGGGTAGGAACCAAACTAAGTGCCTGGAATTCTGCCCTTTTCTTGGCACCATCCAGTGACCACCTCCCTGAGAACATCAGCATACAGCCTATAGTGTGCCACTAACTGCAAGCATGCGGTCATTCCCTGGATCCAGCACAGAGCCCTCCTTGAAGAGGGGAGTGATTTTAGCCACTTTCCAGCATGCAGCGATCTCAGCCTTCTCCATCAGCAGATAGATAGATATGGCAGCAAGCCTGTTCATAAAAAAGAAGCTCATGTAAATGAGGTACATCTTGTGAACAGTTTTCTCATGCCAGACTGTTGTCAACAAACAACAAACCCTCTTGGCTGCTCAAGAAAAGCACAAAAACACCATCCAGAGTCCATGGGCAAAATTCTTCAGAGGCACACACCGCAACAATAGAGTCACACTACTCGTCATCCTTGTTGGAAAGAAAAGAAAAGAAAAACTACGGAGGCAGAGGAAACTCTCCCTACATCAATTAAGGAAAAGGAGACACATTGGCTCAAAAGAGCCGTGAGTCCCCTCCACCACGAAGACTACAAAAAGATTATCCTAATGGGGATCTGGAGGGTTATTGGAAGCACCCGGCTCCATAACCTGCAAGAAGTATTCTTGTTTTCAATAGCACGCCTAGTGGTAACAAGCCTGTTGGCATACATGACAGAATGGGCATGGAGAATGCGAGCGAGTTTATTGGCGCGTTGGTGGTCAAGTCCCAGTTGTACACTGGTTAAGGGTGTGCTAGAGTGTGGCAGGTCCCACCAACACACAGAAGTATGGTGTGGAGAGTCACAAATTTTGCATTAATGAGTTTGCAGAGGTCTTCATGCTGCCGCTGTGATAGATAAAGGGTGTTGATGCTGTGGCGTACAGCAACAAGCGGGTTTGGCTGGAGATTCTAGCTACTGACAGACATGATGCAGATTCTGGAGAGTCGGCTTGACTCTTGCTTGCTTGGCTTGCTGGGAAATGCTATTGGTAATTAGGCTGAAGTTTGTATGCTGGACTGATGCACTTAACTGGCGTGGCACTGCTGGCTTCCTCCTCCAAGGGCTAGGTGAGCTTACTCACACATGGGCTACTTTATTAGGGGCTTGACTGGGTTTACAAAGATGATGAGAACAAGATGGTGTTACTACGAGTTCCTACGTGAAGTAAAGGGTTCTCTCAACACAGCCTCAGCTGTGTTGCCACAAGGATAAATACCACTGTCCAACTAAATCAACTAACTTGCAGCACATTCTCGGCACAGCAGACTCTCGTCATGACATGTGCCTCCTCCAACTGCTGTCCAGGCCTCCTGTCTTTACAGTACTTTATTTCAACCAAGTGCACATGCCGCTGGTTTACATTCAGTTGGTGTAGTTGCCTCACGCGGTTGGCTGTTGAGGTCCTCAGTGTGGGGTTGTGCCTGCTGCGTAATGCATGATGGTGTGAGCAGGAGGTAGAAGGAGAAGAAGTGGGTTTTGGCTTTATAGGGAGTAATCAGTATAGCATCAGGACGGCTGGAGGTGAGTCTAGATCTGTAAAGAATGCTGTAAAGCATGTTGGTTTGTATGGTGCAGGTCGTGGAAGCGTGTGAAAAAAAAAGAAAAAACTACGTAGGCAGAGAAAACTCTCCCTACATCAATTAAGGAAAGAGAGACACATTGGCTCAAGGAGCCGTGAGTCTCCCTCACCAGAAGATGAGAGAGGAGTCAATGTGGATCAGGTGGGTTTCTGGCAGCACGCTGTTCCAGGGCACCAGTGTTATGAAGAGTGTTTTTGTTTTCAATGGCACGTCTGGTAGAGGTAAGTTTGTGCGCAAATTGTACAGAATGAGCATGGAGTTTTCTTGCAAGTGTTTCAGATCTCTGTGCGTCAATCCCTATTTTTTTTTAATTGATCAAGGGTATGTGCATTGTAGATAGTCCCACCCACACCCAGGAGGATAGGGTGGATAGTAATCTCTGTACCTTGAAGTTGTTTGCACAGTTCACTGTGTTGTTGCTGTGAGGCTTCTAGCTGGGCACCAGACCTCGTATCTTCACAGTATTTGATTTCTATTAAGTGAATATGGCGGGATGGAGTTGTGCTACTCCCCATACTGCGCAGTACCCGGTTTGAGGGTGGAGTGAGTGGTCTGTTTGGGTTGGTTAGGTGAGGAGTAATCAAGATTGCATCAGGGCGGCTGGAGTTGCGTCTGGTTTGCATAGAAACCGTGGGTTTGAAGAGGTTGAGAGGTACAGCACGATTAGAGACTTGCTCAGGGACTTGCAGGTCGTGCTGGGCCAAACGGCTTGCGTTGCCCGCATCCAACTGCACAAGATTGGCCCCATAAGAGCCTTCACTGATCAGTTTCAAAATCATCCTGCAAGCAATATTGTGACGCTCAGTTACCATGTTACACATGACAGGGCATTGGCAGCCAGATAGGATGTGGAGAGCGCTATCCATGTGATGGCACTCAGGTAGGGGGCATGTCAGGCTAGTGGATCTTTTATATCGGACCGCATGTTTCTGATTGTAGAGGGTGCCTGTGCGGTATTGGAAGACAGTACGTTTCATTCGGGTTGAGAGACCGGGCATGTTCCAAAAGGCATTGCTGATTTTCTTGCTTACGTGAGGTAGTAAGCTCTGGTAGTAAGTGTAGTAGCTTGTCTTCCTGTCAGCATAGCCCAGCTTGTGTTTAGCATGCATATGGGATTTCAAAGCATTTTTAAGGTCTGGGAGGTAGCTCAGACGAGGAGAAGAAGGGTGGGATTGAGGAGACCTAGGATTTGCCTCTCCACTAGCCAGCCAGATTGTATTATAGAAGGGATTTCCTCCTGGGCCAGCGCTAGTCCAGTATCAGTTAGGTTGCCATCTTTGAAGGAGGCCTGGTATTTGGCAACCTGATCTGCGCATTCATTCACAGCTATTCCAGCATGAGACTTGACCTTGTAGAAAAAGACGTGATCTTGAGAGGCTCGGGCAAGGTTTGATATCTTTTTCAAAACATCTCCTTGCACGTGATGCCTATGCTTTTCTGGATACAGGATTTGCTTTCTGAGTTGATGAAGTGAGCTAAGGCTATCTGTGGCAATATGTGTGTAATTGTGAGTGAGCGCAGCAGCAATGGCAGCGAGCTCAGCTCTTCCTATGGTATTGGTAATACCAGCGCCATTAGGTTCAACTAGGTTTTGTGAATCACTCAGAGGGTGGTACACACCTGCCCCTATAACTGTCTTGCCATTCTGGACCTGGCAACTGCCGTCTGTGTAGGCCCAAGATCTCCAATCTGCAACTTTAAGCTGGAGGTTGGGATGGGACTGACAAGGAGCATTAACAGTATTGTCTGGGGCGGATCTTTTGGGGATCTTGGAAATCTGTTTCATGTCTAAGGGGAGCTTTTCACATTTTCTGATCCCGGGCATCACTTTATGTCTTGTATTCTGGATGGGGTGGTTACTAACATTTCTAATACATTTTTCCATTCTGATGGCTTTGGCTAGATCCTGAAGCCAGTTACAGTTCTGGTTATTCAAGTGGACTCTTGCAGCCGTATTCCAGACTGCGATAATTTGTAAATCCCAGGTATGCTTGGGTAGGGCAGCTTCCTGGCTGACCCAGGATTGGGGTTTGTCATAGGCAAATTCGTTTTTTGGAATGGTCCCGAGCTTGTAGCAAATGTGTGGGTAGGCATTGAGGAGTTGTGAATAGGGGTTGGTTATCATATGCCTGCAACTTGCTGGCAGAATCATGAAGGTGGCTGTAGCCTCTGTGTTAAGGATGGCAGAGTAAATAGCATGTCGTAGTGTTAGTTTCATGGACTTCTCATCATAGATGGGATGGCAGATAGACATCCCGGAAAATGTGGAGGAGAGAGAATTGTAGTGGGCACCAAATAAAATGTCACGGGGATCAGAACTCCAGTAGTGATGGTAGTGAGCGTTATAGTCCAGGGGAGAAGCCATTTTCTCTTGGGTAACATGTGCCCATGTTTGGAAGGCAGAGTGAATGTGAGGCGGGAGGGTCCGTGAGAAGGAATCTTTAATTTTTTTGCTTTGATATTTGTCCTCCAAATTGGTCTTGCGGGCTAGGAGCCCCAGAATCTCAGATGCGAAGCTTGCTGGTGGGGGGCAGATGTTATCATGCAGACCTTCTGCTTTGGACTTGTGGAAAGCTTTGAAAAGGATGTCAAAGCGGTGAGGGGTTATCATCCCAACGCATTTGCCATCTGTGTTATAGACACAGGCCACTCTTGATTTGTAAATATCAGGGAGGGTGAGGGTGGTTGGGATAGATGGTGTGGGGCTTTCAGGCGTTTCTGTTGGGGGATGATTTGAAGAAAGTTCAGGATTGTGCTTGACAAGGTCTATTTCTCGGACCCAGAACTCACAAGTGCCAGTGGGTTTGATGTCCATTTGCGAATTGGTAGGGTGTATGTCAAAGATGATTTTGTTGCGAAGTTCTATGTCTAATTTCTGGTTCCAGGTGCTATTTGTATCAGATTTGTTGAACCCTTGCCTCTCTAGGTTGGAGAGGGCGGAGTCTGCTGTGGGTAGGAGAAGGTTGGGTTTGCTTAGCTGAGATTCAAACTCTTGTATGCGCTGGTTGAAGATGGGCCAGCTGTTTTTTAGTTTTTCTGGCTCCCATGATGGTGACCAACAAACCTCAAGCAGTTCTTCTTTATACTTATGTGCTCTAATAATTTTGTCTTCGTTGCTGAGGCTAGCACAGGCGGGACAGGCCCAGGCTTCAGCTGCGCTGACTTCTTGCCTTTGGTCATCATTATAGCATCCAAGTTCTCTCATGCATTTCCAGTGATAGGTACGTTCGCACACATCACAGACATACATGTCAGGGAAGGGGAGCTCTGAGTTGATAGGCTCCAGGCCTCCGTGGTAGTTGCATATCTGGCAACATGCGCACCCAATGTCTGTGCGAGCAGCTGTGCAGATGCTTGCTGGATGGAAGCTAGCTTTCTTAAAGAGAGGCAGGGCCCACTTCTCTATTATCATGGGCGCATAGTGTGTGTGGTATTGCTTCTGCTGGGTTGAGGGGTCATTACTCATGTCCTTTCTCTTGGCTGAATAAATTCTCCATGCGTCTATATGTGTGATGTGAATGTCATTATAGTATACAGCATTAATGGCATGGTTGGCTGTTGCTTCTTGAGCCAGCTTTTTCACCAAATTTTCTTTGTACCTCCAGACATCGTTTCCTTGCCAATTTGGAGCTAGAGGGTAGATGGTAAGGGTCTGAAGTTCTGCCTCTACATGAAGCAAAGCTTTTCTCTTTCTGTTATGACTTTGGATACTGTTCTGTGTATTCGAGCTGCTTGGGGTGTTGGGGTGGGTATGGGGAATGGAAGGCACGCCGTTCAGTTGATTGACACTAGATCCCTGAGTTTCCTGGCTCAAGTGTTGCTGTGAATGTCTGGATGCTTGTTTCTTATATGAGCGCGTGCGTTTGCTGGGAGGCCCATCCCCAGGGCCTTCATTTTGTGGACCAGGCTGACTAGCCTGAACGGTGGGAGCGTTGTCAGGAAGTGAGGTTCTAGCATTAGTGGTCTCTTCATTGACATCTTGCTCGGCAGGCAGGACATTGGATGGAATGGTGGTGTGAGCTGGGTGAGCGGGGGAGTGATAACGGATCTGCACTGGGAGCGTGTTCTTTTACTGGGTGGCCCTTCCATGGGAGTAGTCACAATAGCAGGTATCACCCCCTGTGTAAGGGGGCAGATTTGCTGTGTGGCTGGCATATTAATGGGTTGATTAGTGTTTTGTGACAAAGGATGGGTTGGGTGTGCTCTGTTAGTGCTAGAAGGACTTATTGTAGGAGCTTGACGAGAATTGGGTGTCCTTAAGGTGTGTACAAGTCTTGGGCCCAATTTAGGTTTTGCTTTGCTTGGAGCATGAACGCTCATTCCAGCATGCCTAGGATCTTCCTTGCTCGCTACTTGTCTGTAAAGTTCAGGTTTCCTTTGCTCAAGGCGGAGCCTCTGCTAGAAGCAGGTTGTCTCTGTAAGTGGCTACAGGTTTTCCAGCTATTCTTACTCTCTGCTACATGGCAGGTAATCACAAAATCATTTCAGCCCTTAATGACTGGTTACACTGCACAGGCAGGGGAAAGCTTCCTCAGCCTATTGCTAGTCTGCCTTGTCCGTCAGATAATTTTCGACTACATTTCTCCGACGCTGAGGGCGGGGTAGCCTCTGCCACTAGGCAAGTGCTCTAAAGATTTGTTTAGACCGCAATGGATGTGAACCTGGGAGGTGACAATTATCTCGGCATCGCGCGGTGTACTCTGTCTTTCGACAGGTGGTGCCTAAGCTAATCTCTCTCTGCCACAAGGACAGGTGATCCCTACACTTGCATCTCTGCCACAAGGACAGGTGATACCTACACTAGCGTCTCTGCCATAAGGACAGGTGCTCACCTTGCTTCTTTAGTTATACCTGGGTTGTGTATCCAAAGAGGGGTTCAATTAACCAAGTCACTTGGTTAGTGTTTGGATTTACAATTGAACAGCGAGGGAAGCATTTCACGCATGACAGTATGATATTGCAAAGAAAGCAAACGTCTAGATGATGGCAAGCCTACTTGGTCTTCCCCCTCACTATCAAGTTGTGTAATAGCATGGCAATGCAAAGGAAATAAGCATCTAAGCGATGGCAAGTCTGTCTGGTGTTCGCCCCCTTGCTCCTAGCGCAAGGTGGGAGGCTAAACTGTTGTGCAAACTACAGTAACTCAAAACTAATACAAAGATGAGCGTCTATGAGCATCTACTTGTCTGCTTGGGGACTAAGTCATGCAGTGTTGTATTCGGATATACTCATAAATGGAGTCTTCTGCTCGTACCATCACTTGGATATTGATCAGTCTCAGCTCTACCGTTACAAGATCTCTAAGAAAAATCTCTTGGAAAGAGGTAAGGGGGTATAATTCTGTTTGATGCATGTGCAGGGATTTGAAGGTCGTGCTGCGCCAACCTATCACCACTCCTTATGTCCATCTTAACCAAACCTGCTCCCCACGGGCTTTTGCTAAGAGCTTTGATGATCATTCTTCCAGCAACATTGTGGCGTTCAGTTTTCATGCTGGAAATAATATGATTTTGACAGCCTAAAAGCATGTGGAGTGCGCTGTCTAATTGATGACAGCCTGGGAGAGGGCATAGTGGGTTAGTGGACCTTTTGAAGCGAACCCCATGTTTTTGGTTATAGAGGGTGCCAGTGCGATATTGTAGGATGTTGCGCTTCATGGGTGTGGATATACAGGACATGTTCCTAAAGGCATTGCTGAATTTCTTATCTATGTGGTAACAAACTCTGATAGAAAGAGTAGTAGCCTGTTTTGGGGTTGGCATATCCAAGTCTGTGTTTTGTATGTATGTGAGACTTGAGAGCATTTTGAAGATTGGGGAAGTAGGTGATTTTAGGATTGGGTGTAGGAGCTGTGGATGTGCCAGCATTGTGTTCTCTTTTTTCCTCCTTGGCTTACCAGAATAAATGAGAAAAAGGATTTCCGCCGGGGCCTGCGCTAGGGATCCCAGTATCAGCCACATTATTATTGGCTTGGCTTGCTTGATATTTTGCAATAGCATCTGCACATTCATTACCAGCAACGCCAGCATGAGATTTTACTTTGTAGAAACAAATATTGCTCTGCGAGTTGCTAATGAGGGTAGATATGGCAATGGGGGGAGCCAATGTCGTGTTCGCGTGAATCGCGGGTGAAACATTTTCCCGGTTTGGGAAATTTGTGAAAATTCGGAAATTTTCTTTTTTGCCTAATCAGGGCCAGCGCTGAGAGCAAAGCATTCAGAAATGATTGAAAGTGCCTGATTAGGCAAAAAAAAATTCCGAAATTTCACAAATTTCCCAAACTGGGAAAAGTTTTCACCCGCGATTCGCGCGAACACGACATTGGCTCCCCGCCTGGCCATATGGTTTTTAGGACGTCCCCTTGAATATGTTGTTTTTGCTTCTCGGGGTAAATAAGTTGTTTACGTATTTGATGAAGAGAGGTGAGACTGTCTGAAGCAATGTGTGAATAAGAGTGCATAATGGCAGCAGCAATTGCTGCTTATTCAGCTCTACATATGGTGTTGGTAATTCCATCACCGTTGGGCTCGACAAAACTTCTGCTGTCAGTGAGAGGGCAGTAGACGCCTGCTCCAATTTCTTGTATGCCATTCTGGATTTGACAACTACCATCAGTGCAGGCCCATGTCCTCCAGTTAGGGACTTTGAGCTTGAGGGTTGGACTAGACTGGTTAGGTACAAAAAGTTCTTCCTGATTACATACGTGTGGAGAGGTAAGATATCTAGATATTTGTTGTTTGTCAGAGGGGAGGCGTTGGCATTTATTGAATCCGGGCATATCAGCATGCATTGTATCGAGAGTAGAATGGTTGCCTACACCGCGCAGCTTCCAGCTCACTTCTGGTACAGCCAAAGCCAGGCCCTGCAGCCAAGCTGGGTTGTAATTGTTTAGATGGATCCTTGCAGATGTGTTCCAGACTGCAACAATTTTTATGTCCCATGTGTGCTGAGGAAGAGGTATTTCCTGGTTGAGGCAAGATTGTGGATCATTGTAGCAGAGGCTAATACGTGTGATTGTTCCAAGTTTACAACAGAGATGTGGATAGGCAGTGATGAGCTTAGAGTAGGGGTTAGTTATAATTTGTTTTCCCCAGATAGGAAGGAACATGAAAGTTGCAGTGGCTTCTGTATTGAGAAGAAAAGAAAAGAAAAGTCTACGCAGGCCTGGGGCCGCGTGCATTAAGGAAAGGTCCCTTAACTAGCAAGCTAGCAAGGGCCTCACCAAAGGTCCCTCAAAACTACACTAGCTACAGCTAGCCTAGGAGAGGGAAAGAGACAGAACTAATGAGGATCTGGAGGGTTGTCAGCTGTGCCCCGAGACGCCCGGACTCTCCTTCTTCTGGTAGCCACCTCCGCGCGCCCAGCGACCCCCCCCCCCAGATGTCCCCTGTAGGCAAAGAGCATGTCTGGTGTTAATGATAGTGGTTAATTTCTGTAGGGTATGACAGCTTAATTTGCAAGCTAGTGATTTAGCTTTTTGTTTGGTTAGGCCCAGATTGACAAGAGGTTTGATTGTATACTCATTGTAAATGGTGCCGGCAACACCAATCAGGATGATGTGAAGAGTCACTTTGTTATTCCTGTTTGGATTTCTTGAGCTGCGGGTTTTTAGTCTGGTTATAGTATGAGCATGCTGAGCTGTTGCAGTCTCCAAAGTGATGGAGGGGTTGGTATCTGGACAGAATTTGAGCTCAACGAGGTGAATATCCCTGTCTTGAGGAGGAATCTTGGAAGGATCAAGGTAGGCTTGTCGGCCTGGAATAGGGCGCACAAAGAGAGCATCAGGGCGGCTTTGGTGTTGGGCAGAGGACCCAATACCATTAGGGAATACCCAGTCAGGGATAGCTCGGGAGATGTTTTCAGGGACTTCTATACCCTGCTCTAGGAGTCTCTCATTTCGGCAGGCATCCATACCAATAAGGGATGAGCCAAACCTGCCTTTACTGATGGCTTTTACACAGAGACTCAGGGCCTCATGGTGCCTGTTGGTGTGCATACCACTCATGGTCGTGTTTGAGCATCTGAGGTCAGTATGATTAATACTATCCATGTCGTCACAGAGCGGACACATTTCAGAGGTGGAAGATTGGGTAAATCTGTTGGCATGCTTTTGTGTGTAGATTGTCCCCGTGCGATATTTGATGACATTTATCTGTTGTTTGAGGGTAACCTTTGGATTTTTCCAGAAAGAGTTGCTGATCTCTTTGTTAGCAAGTTGACAATTTGGGTTGTGAGCTTGAATGCTGGTGGTGGTGACGGGGGAATTGGGTTGCATGGCATAGTTGAGCCTTTGCCAGCTATTGTAATGGTAGCCAGTGGTATCAGCAAGTCCAAGTTTATGCTGTTTGTGCATGTGTAATTTTAGTTTGTCGTTCAGGTTGGTGAGGTAGTGGATTGGGAGAGCGTGGGAGCGGTGCCTGCCATCATTTTGTGCGTGAGAGGTCTTCAATGAGAGCCAGTAAGAGTTGTGGAAGGGGTCCCTAGCATCTGGAAGTGCAATGTCTATGGTATTTGAGAGGGCTGCGGTCCGTGCGCAGGCGTCAGCCCCCTCATTGCCAATGATGCCAGAGTGGGCTTTGACTTTGTAGAAATGAATAGGATAAGGGGATTGTTCTAAAAATTTTGATATAGTCTGGATGAGCTCTGCATGGAGGTGATTCCTCATCTGCATAGGATTAAGGGTTTGTTTAGAAATTTGGGAAAGGCAGGATGCACTATCAGAGGCAATGTCGTTTTGCCCATGTTGGAGTGCCACAAGAATACCTGCAAGTTCTGCTCTGTTGATGGTGTTAGTAGGCCCATGACCATTGGGTTTTATGTGTAGCTGTAAGGGTGGAGCCGCGTTCCTCCCCGGTTTGTAAACGCCTGTGCCAGAAAGTGGTGGGGACTCACCATCTTTGTGTTTAATCACACTGCCGTCTGTGTAGGTGATTTCTCTCCAATCCTTGATTTTAGGTATAAACATTTTCTTGTAGTCAGCAGGTAGGAAGGCTGCCCTTGCCTGTGGGCACTTGTGTGAGCAGCTATGGATGTCAGGGGGAAGTGTATTGAGAATAGCTGAGTAAATAGAATGACGCAAGGCCTGAGTCATAACATTCTCATCATAAATGGTATGGCAGACAGAGAAACCTGAAAATTTGGATGAGAAGGAGTTATGATAGGTACCGAAGAGAGCGTCTCAAGGGTCGTAGCTCCAGTAGTGTTGGTATTGTGGGTTGTGGTCCAGCGGGGAGGCAATTTTTTCCTGAGTTACCAGGGCCCATTCTTTAAGGGCAGTGTGGATGTGGGTTGGCAGGGCTCGCGAAAAGGAGTCTTTAATCTTTTTTTGCTAGCATAATTGGTTTCTAGCATAGTCTTGCGAGTAAAAGGTAAAGGTAAAGGTCTACGCCCTTGAGCGTGCATTAAGGGAGTCTTGCGAGTAAGGAGCCCCTGCAGCTCAGATGCAAAGCTAGTAGGAGGAGGTGTTATGGTTTCATGCAAGCCAGCAAGTTTGGCCCTATAGAGTGCCTTGTACAGAATTTGAAATCGGCTAGGGGTTATCATCCCCACACATTTACCTTGTGTGTTGTAAATGCAGGCCATGCATGGTTTGTAAATATCTGGAAGGATAAGGGGAGGTGGGGCATGAGGCTGGGGGCTGTTTGATTCAGTGTCTAACGGTGTTTGATTAGGGTTTTGTTCGGCTTTGTACTTAACAAGGTCAACGTCATGCAGCCAAAATTCACAACAACCAGTGGGTTTAATGTCAACTTGTGGATTGGTGGGGTGAATATCAAAGGTGATCTTGTTGCGTAGTTCTGTGTCAAGTTTCTGCTGCCAGGTGTTAATAAGGCTTTTCAAAACCTTACCATTCAAGGTTAGAGAGGGCAGAGTCTGCTGCGGGTCGGGAGAGGTCGGGTTCGCTTTGCCTGGCTTCAAATTCAAGCAGGCGCTGTTGGAATTCAGGCCAAATTTCTTTTGTTTCCTCAGGCTCCCAGGAGGGCAACCAAGTGACCCTTGGACTCCAGTTTTGCAATCTAAACAATGGAGAACCAGGGGTGAGGGCCACTGAATGGGCTGCTTACAGGAGGGTGAGGCACATGATTGGACGGATGGCCAACGACCCACCGGATCCCCATTAGTTTGTTTGCTCATAACTTTGATTAGCTGGTGGATTCACTGTCAGCGTAAGCGCTAACTGTTGGGTCATTCCTTAATGCACGCTGCATGCTGTCCAGCGTAGACTTTTACTTTTTTTCACCAGCCAAAGGGCCTTACCCCAGGCTGACCTGCCCAACTCAATCCTACCAAGATCCCCCTCTAGACAGAAAAATCCACTTTGTTGACTCAAATTCTGTCCTGATACCAACCCCTTTCCCACTCTGGGAGCTGCAACTGCTCAGCACGCCAGCACTATAACCAGGCTCAAAAACCGCAGCTCGAGAAACCCAAACAGAAACAACAAGCTGACCTTACACATCATCTTAATTGGTGTCACACGGTGGTAGGCACAATCTACAACGGCAAGGCCATTAAGCCTCTTACTTGACTTGGGCCTAAAGAAAAGAAAAAAAGCTGTGCAGGCAGTGAAAACACCCCCCACATTAATTAAGGAAAAGAAGGTACCTAGGGCCAAGGCAACGTGTAACCCCTTCATCAAGAGGAACAAAAGAAAGAAGTCAATGGGGATCAGGAGGGTTACTAGCAGTAGCCCGTGCCTGATCTTGGTGACGAGAGTTCAGAGAAGTCTTCTCAAGAGCGCATCTGGTGTTAACAAGTTTATAAGCATACTGGAAAAAATGAGCATGAAGCTTCAGAGCAAGCTTGGTGGCTGTGTGAGTGTCACGACCAAGCTCTTTAAGGGGCTCCAAAGTGTGAGGGGCGTAGATGGCCCTGCCTGCACCCAACAAACTTTGAAATGGTGTGAAGGGTAACTTGTCAGGGTCTAACCAGGCAAAAAGGAAAGTTATTAGCAACCGAATTGAGCTGCTTTACCATCTAGAGATTAACGACTCTAAGCAACAATAATAATAAATAGCATCAGACATACTCTTGCTATCATAGCAACAGCATGATGTTGTTGGGTGCATGGCGTTGGAGAGCGGGAGAAGGAAAGTCTGGGCATCTAGGAGCATGGCTGACAAACCTACAGACCCCCATTACCTCTATTTCTGGCTTCCTACTGAGCCAGCCGTGTCTATTCCAGGCTTGAGGGCCCTTTGGTGAGACCCTAACTAGCTTGCTAGTAAGGGAACCTCTTCTTAATGCGCTGGATCTTTTCGATGGCGTACTCTTCTTCGTCCTCTCTGGATGTCACGAGCAGGGAGCATACAGGAAGCTTGATCTACTTTTGGAATACAAATTACATGTAGGTAAGGGAGCCCCGTGGGGCTCTGTGAGCCAAGGTGTTTTCCTTTATTTTATTGTTGCAGGGAGTGTTGTGACTGTCTGCTCAATTTTCCTAATTTGAATACAAAGCCGAAGCCTGAACACACTGCACAAGACACCTTTAATTAATCTTATAAGCAAATCCAGGAACAGGTCTTTGTTTGTGATGATGTTTGTAGGTCCATGTCCATCGGTTTCAACGTGCAGCTGTAGCTGCTGAAACGATTGAGATGCGTCTCTGTTTGGCTTGTTGGCACCTGAGCCAACTAGTGGTGAAGATTCATCTTTGTGTATAATAACACTGCCATCTGTATAAGTGATTTCTCTCCAGTTCCTTGAGGGTACCTGTGTGAGCAGGTTTAGGTGTCATGAGGAAGGGATTGTAGCTTCTTCCTCCAGTTGTTAGGATGCTAGGCGCTGATGAATATATAGTGGTATTGTCATGCTGAATCACCGTTACTGCACATTTACTGTTTTCAAAGCAGGCAATACATACCCCCCATTAAGCAATATTGATGACAATAAACAGCGCCAAACCTCAATGGAAGGTGGAACAGAAGGTTGAATAAGAGAGAGCATCCAACAGAAGAACCCCACTTAAATACAGGTCACACCTCACACTCTAGGTTTTGCAACGATTCAGCAATAACCACGATTTAACGTGACAGTATGGCAGAATTTGAAGGTTACAGGGGTGGCCAGTTAGCTTCTGGTTTGTCTTGCTTGAGAAGTTTAAGCCAGTCTCTGTTGGCATTATCTAGTGCCTGGCATGTAACCTCCAGACGACAATGAGTTTTTGCATGGGGTCAGGAGTTTGGGCAGGGTAAGGGATGGTATTGAACCAGCATTGGTGTGTCTGGAATTGGATGTTGCCAGCGGGGAATTTGGCTAGCACTTGCACAAGACCTGGGTAGAGGTTCAGCCAACTCATGTAGGCGTTGCAACCAAAGCCTCTCCAGTGAGGCAAGAGCATAAAGGTGGGAACTGGTTTGTTGGTTTTGAGGGAGGAATGCACTGCATGGCACGGGAGTTGGAACATTATTTTGTCATCATGAGGAGGATGGCAGAGGAGTGCCACAGTAACGCACAGAGGGCATCAGTGCACGCCCCAAAGACCTGTTCGCGGCAACACGTGCTGATGCAGGACTGATGCAGGATTGATCGAATGCGGGGAGGTGTGATCAGTGCGTTGGAGCTGTGGGCTTTTTGCTTTTAACAGAGAGTTGCTTTTGTTGGTCCTTCTGGCATGACAGGTGGCCCATAAAGTACCTCCAGAAGGGCCGCAGCTAATTTGGCATGTGTGCCACAACCGGTACCTCTAAACCCTAGTGCTACAGACAAGCTTGAGAAGTGCCAGTTGGGGCACACATAAGCAGGGAGTAGGGCCAGCCAAGTAGGTTTGAGTTAATGCCTCACTGCAGCCAGCCAAATCTGAGAACGCAGGATCTCTGTCTGAACCCTCTTAGTAACTCTGCATCCTCAATTTGTGGCCGGGGGGTGCCCAGAGTGTAGGGCCAGAAATCAGGCAACATCCCTGCCAAAATGGGGTCCTCAGGAAGCTGCCTTCTGGAGCACATTCTGGGGGGTTCGCCAACCACTGCACCATCTGGATCGCTTTACTTTTGCCTGCCATATGCGCTCTTTAATGGCCTGCTTTGGGACTAAATTCGCCCCCCCATTCTTCACTCCAATGGATTAGCTTTGACCTAAAACCTACCCTAGAGACCAAAAAATGGGACAAATTCATGTCAGAGCAGGCACTTTTGCACTCACCCTTCTGGAAATGGCCAAACATAGCCTAAATTGCATCCAAAATGCCCCTGACTCACTCCCAGGGCCCCATTCTTTTTAAAAAGCAGAAGTACAAAATAAGATACCCTTAGCTACTCTGCATACTCGGTTTGCTCAACTTCCTTTGGGGCATTATCTCCTCATTTCTACACATAGCTTGGCTGACCTGACCACAAGCGCTCCCCTCCTTCCTTTCTAACAGTGATGCAATTTACACCACGACGCCAGCGCTGGTAAAAAATCTGAATCAAACAATCCTTTCAAATGCAAAAGATGTGTATAAGCCCAAACATAGAGAGAGAAGCAATAAAAAGAGAGAAGCAGTTAACTACTTGTGTACAGTCTGCTGTAATAGAGAAAACCATAAGTACAAAATGAAATATATACATCTCTCTGTGTAAAAAAAGGAAGAAGGTAATGGAGTGCCACAAATGGTTCCTACTCGCAAAGACAGGCTTGGTAATTCATCCTGGGTATCGGATGAATTTTTCAGGCACAGCAAGCTGTCTACAAAACACATGAGCACACTTCATAAAATAGGAAGAACTCCTTATTTGCATCTTCCTGACTTGGATGAAGATGCAAGCCTTTATTGCTGCGTTCAAAATTTATGACCGTGGACTCTTCTTCATTTGGATTGCGAGACCCGTGCAAAGCAAAACCATGGTGGCTGCAAAATGGCATGAATCCTTTCTACAAACTGCAGTGACGCCATTCCAGCGTCCTAGTTCAGCCTATCCCCCATATCTGATGCGTGCAACAGCACACAAGCAAGCAAGCACGGCATAACGAGCTGCAGAGATTACCCTTTTCGGATCCGTGCACATCACACACTCCGACGCCCTCTGTCTGCCATTTGCTTGCCATAATATTTAAACTAATGGGCAAGGAAAGCAAATCCACGCCAAGCAACTCAACCATGTCATGTGTGCACGTACTGCCCACCAGAGGGCTTGCCACGGCAATCAAAGCCATATGGGTACAAGAAGCACAGAAAGAAAAGTTACGCCGAGCCACACAACCTTGTCACGTGTGCGCCTGCTGCCCACCAGAGGGTTTGCCATGAGATTGGGCTTGGCCTTGGCGGTCAGCCCTCACAGGCTTCTCCTGCTCAAGCTCATCCACCCCTGGGAAGGCTCGGAGTGCGTAGCGGTAGCCGCCGATGTGCGCCAAAACAGGTGACATTTTTTTGGCCTGAAAAGCACGCATGGGGGCACAAAAGGCACAATATTACAAAGGTGGTAGCTACCAACGTGCGACAGGGCAGGTGACCTTTGTTTTGGCCTGAAAAGCACGTATGGGGGCACAAAAGGACACACAATAACAAAAGTGGTAGCCGCGGATGTGTGCCAGCACAGGGGACATTGTTTTGGCCTGAAAAGCACGTATGGGGGCGCACAAGGATACACAATAATTAAGGTGATAGCCGCCGATGTGCGCCAGGACAGGTGACTTTCTTTGGCCGGAAAAGCACGTATGGGGGCACACAATAATACACAATGACCAAGTGCACGGAAAGAGCTCTCACAAGGTACACCTATGGAATGTGCTGGGTTGGACGAGAATGGCCGTAATGAAGAGCTGGGGTGTGATCAGATGGGAAACACTGTGTGCATCGTGGGCGATTCCAGACACACACATAGGCAGGCCAAAATGCCTCCAGGCGCACAACTTCAGGAATACGACTCCAGGTATACACAACTCAATAGGCACATGACCCTGGGCAACGACTCCACAACTCCTGGCCCACACAGACAGAGGCCAGAATGCCTCCAGGCACACGGCTTCAGGGACACGGCTCCAGGTACACCCAGCTCAATAGGCACACGACTCCAGGTACACACATTTCATAAGGCACATGACTCTGGGCAACGACTCTGCAACTCCTGGCTCACACAGGCAGAGGCCAGAATGGCATGCGACAGATTCGGATGGCACCTGTCAAACTCACATGCTTGCCTGGTTAGAGGTTCAAACTACACAGCTTCAGCATCGGAAGAGCTTTGCAACACCAAAGCTGGACTCCTATGCTTCTGCTCGCTCTTGTACCCTGCCCTGACAGCACTGAGGGGCATGCTTGTGCAATTTTTGTGCTCCTTGGCACATCATGCTTCTACAGACCCGGAAATCAGGGCTCTCACAAGACAGATGCAGGAGACACAGCAATTACAGAGGGATACAGCATGTCAGCCCACCTCTCAGGGAATTAGGGACCCACCCCATGCAGAAGAGTCACTCACACCACCACCAAGACAAAAAGGACACCCAGGACACAAAGCAGAGGGATGGCAAGGCATCCCACTGCAGGGAGAGGCAGGTGGGGAGCTTTCACAGCAGCAGAGATGCTCCTAACATCAACCCAGGGACAGGGAATACCTAGGGCCTCAAAGCACCCCACCATGAGGGCCTTGGTACTTGGAATAACCTGGGTACACCAAGGGCCTCAATGTACCCAACTTGAGGGCCTATGTTAGGGATACTAGGGACACTGAGGGCCTCAACGCTTCCCACCTTGATGGCCTGCGTAATGCTGCTGGTGTCACCCTTCCAATTCACCAAGTAGCCGTACTGCTGGATGTGTATGCGGATAACCTTGGTGTTAAAACCCTCAGTGCCTGCATAGCACAGCGCCTGCAATTGAGCAAGGAGCAACAGAAGAAGGCTCAGAAGCATGGAAGTCCAAGGAGCAATGTCAGAGGGAGGTTCAGACACCCTTTTTCTACGAGACAAGAAAATGCAAAAAGACGCGGGGGTCACTTTGCGGACGAGGCCTCTCATCAAGATGAAAGAGAGGAGCACCCCTTCTTGCTTGTCAGCTTGAATCTGCAGGCGACGAGATTGGTACTGCAGGCACAATCAGCAGATACTTCCATTTGCCAACCTTAGACAAAACTTTGCAACCAACAAGGACGGCGTTGCAGGTATCGGGTGGTGATTCCACATGGCAACATTTGAACATGGCCCCGCCACGCATGGCACCCATGCCACCTGACCAAACTTCCTAACTCACTTAAATACCTCGTCACCCAATCGAGGCCTATGAGCCCCCAGCCACAGATGACGTTCATGGCACTCATGCCACCCGTTCAGACACTCCAACTCAAATATCTCGTCATCCAATTGAGGCCTATGAGCCCCCAGCCACAAATGACATGCATTGTATTCATGCCACCTGACCAAACTTCCCAACTCACTTAAACCTTGTCATCCAATCGAGACCTATGAGCCCCCAGCCACAAATGACGTTCATGGCACTCATGCCACCTGACCAAACTTCCCAACTCACTTAAACCTTGTTATCCAATCAAGGCCTATGAGCCCCCAGCCACAGATGACGTTCATGGCACTCATGCCACCTGTTCAAACTTCCCAAATCACTTAAATACCTCGTCACCCAATCGAAGCCTATGAGCCCCCAGCCACAGATGACGTTCATGGTATTCATGCCACCCGTTCAAACTCCCCAAATCACTTAAGTATCTCGTCACCCAATCGAGGCTTCTGAGCGCCCAGCCATAAATGACATCCATGACACTTGTTCCTCCGATCAAACTTCCACACCCTTCACTAATTACTCAAATTTCCAACGTCCAATCGTGGTCCATGGGACCCCTCCTGCAGAGTACAAGTTGCTCCTCCCTTTAAGGAGCCTCGCACACCACGCCCAATGTTGGCAATGGACAAACTCCTGACAGCGGCTTCTTCACCATTCACCACTTCCTGGCTTCAAACTTGGCTTATGAGGCTTTTGATGCAAAAGCCTTTGATGCAAAACCTCACGGGTGCACAGCACAAATTATAAATTGCAGCTTTGGCTCATGAGGCTTTAGATGCAAAAGCTCACGGCTGCACAACACTAATTAACAACTTGGTCGCTCTGTTCACTTTCACAAAAGCTGCTTGCTTATCACAACTCCGCATCTCGCGTGCGCACTGTCCTTAAAATACTACTTGCCCTACCAGAGACCCTCCTGCACACGCGCACACACACACACGCATATATCCCCAACCAGAGCCCCCCTCCCTGTCTTCAGGCCTATTCATGATTCAAGTTCTTCCTTCCCAAAAGGCACATTGCGAACCTTCATGCATGACATACCTTGAGCACAGCTTTGAAATAAATCGAGACCTGGCTCTTGTACTGTGTCCGCAGGAGGTCCGTGTTTGCACCCATACTGCTGGCCTGCATGAGTGAAGGGAAAATGAGGTGTTGGCAAGGAGCCTCCTCCTTGAGGGATCGGGGAGGGTTCATTTAGGGTTTTACATAGGGACACAGAATTATGAATGAAAAACAGCTTGCAGAGAGGAAAAGGGCTCTATAATGGTGTGCGAGCCGCAGACGAAAAGGCTGGAGGAGGAGCTCAGACGAAGGATGATGGTGGAGGAGCGCAGAAAGTCCGTATGCCACGAATGAGAGGAAACTTGAGCTATCGATAGTGAGGAGGGACACAACATTTGTCGATTTGTATGCCACGTGAGTGAGAGAAGGTCGATTTTTTGGAAGGTTTGGGGGGAGCATATTGCCTCTGAGCCAATGGCTCCTTTTCCTAATCGATGTGGGGAGTCTTGAATGCCTTGTTTTTCTTTCCATTTATGAAAGTGAGGAGTGACATGGCAATCAGTGCAAGAGACGGACCATGGGTGGTGGAGGAGCCCAGCAAGCTCAAACGCCAGGCCCCCCTGTTACCATGCATGTTCACTAAGCCCACAAGCCTCAACCTCCGTTGTCATTGCTGCTGATCCACAGCACATCTGCGCATCCAAGCCCATAAACTTCGACCTCTACCGTCACTGCTGATCCTAAGCTCAAGTTGCAAATCTCAATTCCAGAACTGAACCCATGCGCCTCCGAAGCCTGACCATGCTTCAGCAGCCAGGATTGCTGCATCCGCAACATGACTGAACCACTATGCCTCTGAATCATGACTGTGCTAGAGTAGCCAGGACTACCGTAACCCAGATTAGGTTGGAGGACAGGGTTATGGGTGCCATACAGAGAGGCAGTGAGAGCCACCGGAGAGTAAATGGCAAATGGGCTCAGCAACGCTCGTACAAAAGCATGCGAATGCCTGTGCCACAACAGCCCATAATACCCTTCAGCGTTGCTGCTTCCTCTGCAGGACCATGACCTGGAGCCAGGTGCTCCCAGCAACTTTTCTTCTGCAACTTTGTGGTGGAGGGGACTTGAAACATGAAACGTCTTTTGAGCCAATGCCTCTTACATGAAGTAGGGCGAGTTTCCTCTGCCTACCCAGTTTTCCTTTTCTTACTTCCTCCCATTTTCCTTTATTGATGTAGGGAGAGTTCCTCTGCCTACGCAGTTTTTCTTTTCTTTTCTTACTTCCTCTGCAGGACCAGGACTGGGTAGATCATTTGTGCCATCATGTATTTACGATGGCCTCATGCGGACACGGATGCATTTGTTGTGCTCTCTTTCTTGTGCGCACGGTTAGCTTGAGACGCAGCGTCTTCCCTTCTGTGACCGCAAACTGCAGCCTCTTACAAGCACCGACTTTTTACTGCAAAAATACCCCACAACTCATGCTTTTTGCACCCACCTGCGCCAAAGCAGCCTTCAGCTTGGTCGCCTCCTCAGCAGCACTGAGCAGCCACGCCCCAGTGTTGCCACTTCCTTTTTTCTTACCTCATGCTGCCGTCTTTACAAGTGCTGTCTTCCACACATCCTAAATCGCCCCTTTTTGCGCCCACCTGCGCCAAAGCAGCCTCCAGCATCGTTGCCTCCTCAGCAGCATTTGGCAGCCGCGCTACTGTGTTGCCGCTCGTCGGGCCCTTGTCCCCTGCCCCGTTGGCAGCCCCATTCGCTGCAGCAGGGGCAGTTTCATCATCGGCAGGGCCCGACGTGGCTTCTCCCTCAGCCTGAGAATAACACAAATCATGGTACAATTGAACAAAACAATGCGCCAAGCGTTGGGGGGCGGAGATGACAGTGAGTGCCATTCAGAGTACAGCCTGCACTGCCAAGCAGGCTGATCTCCAGCAGGGCCCAATTAGAACAAATGCGCAGCACAAGTACACAGATCACGCTACTCAGAGCATTGCTTGCTATTGTCAAGCAGACTGATCTCAGCAGGGCCCATTCAGCCCTCCCTCTCTCCCTCTTCTGGCACAAGACCACATCATGGTCATCATCAACTCATTTGACCTCATCACCACCAATTCACCGGTTCATCACATGTTCATCATCATCATTATCAATGATTCAATTCATCATTATCAATTTTAACTCAACAAACGGTCGTCATACGTTCAAGACATAATAAACAGCCATGACATTGACTTGCATGCCCACCTCCAATGCACCTCACTGCTCCTTAGAAATTGCAATCGTTTAAGCGTCCACGACATTGCTCTGCATGCTCACCTCGGCTCCGCTGCTATCATCAGCCGCTGCAGCAGCTGCAGCAGCTGCTGCTGTTGCAACCTCGCCATCCCTTGAGGCATCAACTCTGCCCTCCACTGCGTCTCCCCCACTCCTGGCTCGAGTGCTGACAGAAGCAGCAGCAGGCACTTTCTGGCCTCCCATGGCCTCTCCTCGTGCTACCTTGCCCTCTTGTTCCTGTGTGTGTGTGTGTGTGTGTGTGTGTGTGTGCGTGTGTGTGCGCATGCATCCTTTGCTTGCATCCCTGCTCATATTAAATCACGTAGCGGCTATGAGATCCACTGCTCAGGGTAGTGCCTGTTGTCTGCATTGCATGCTGAGGACAGCACTCTGCAATGCTTGTCGCCTGCATCTCACGCTCATGGCAGCAGTTTGCATAGCATGCTGAGGACAGCACTGTGCAATGCGTGTCGTCTGCACCACTAAGCACAATTTTCAGGTTTGAAAGAAGGGCATCCTGCCCCGAACAAATTCCAGGAAACACACGCCCAGGGCGTTCAAGTGTTGAGTCGTGCTTCCCTTTTGCACCAACAAAAAGAGCATTGCTGTTTGGATTCGTCCGGCAGACGTCCCATCCTGTATCTACTGAGCTGCCCTTGACATGAAGCCTGATCAGTGAGCACTCTGGATTCATGTACCCCTTTTTCTCAAGGAAGCATGAACATCCCCAACAAGTACACTGCAAACTGATACCAAATGTGCTCTTACCAATGTGTACACCAAAACATCAGTTGCAAATGTTCACCATTTGCTGTGCTCAACTGACTCTGTGACTGTTGAGAAATCCAGCAGCGGCTGCCAGGAGGGGCATGGCCAGATGGGACCGCTATGCCAAACAAAGGTTGCAGGGCGAAAACCTTCACTTTCACTCAGGGAACTCTTTCCAGGAATCTTTTTTTCATTCCTTAAAACACCTTTTCTATCATAACCAAGCCTAACATCGGAATCTGGGGTCAACATTCCGAGGTTTGCTCAGATTTTCAGCCAAAAATTGACCTGGCACAGACCGGGCCCTGATTTTGGCACCAAGATACAAGTGGTACTGATGGAAGCACTACTAATACTTTCTATCCTTGTACCAGAGTCGGGCGCAAAAATATGGCAGTTCAAAGGTGCACACACGAGTTGGGACACTGCGTACCTATTTGCACTGCCTGTGCAACATGCGCTGCCTGTTGAGAGCTCCCTGCACCCTTCCCATGCAAAATGCACCCTCTTTTGTTGCAGGCATGAGGGAATTTCCGCAATTTTTGGAGGTTATCCTGGTTGGCGAGGCACGACCGAAACACTGCCCTGTGTACTTTTGCAGGCAATTATAAAAGTAATTTCAATGTGAAATAGAGGGACTATAAAACCTTTTTCTGGACAACAATGCAATCACAAACATTGCTTAAACCCTGCGCTTGTCCCTCGCAAGAGAGGACACAGGGGCATAATATGCGCATACAAGCATACATTAAGATATGTAACATATAAAGCTGCACATGTACAATGTGTATTAAATATATGAAAAAATACATGAATGCAGAATATGATGCATTTGAAGGTTAACCGTGGGCACTTGTGTGAGCAGCCACGCCCCCCCCCGCACAATTGATACTTTACAAAAGGCACAGCATTACACAGGCAGCAAACGCATGCACCTCCATGCACGCGACCCTTTCGCAAGGAGCTGCTTGATGTGCATGCCTGTGCATGGGTGCATGTGGCATGTCCATAATGCACACAGCTGGAACTGGCTTGTGTAGCCTTTTCTTTTTTTCTATTTGAAATGCAGCACAGCCATGCTTGCTCTCGATATCAGGACGTCGTTCCGTTCTACTGCCCTGTGAATGTAACACAGCCATGCTTGCTCTCAACATCAGGACGTTGCTCCCCTTCACATTCTTAAAAAAACAGCAGCCTTCAGCCACACATGCATAGCGCATGGACAAGCAAACTCACTCCTATGTGCTTGTCGGCGGCACGAGGGGATGCTTGAGGCGAGGGCGGCCTCCCGCTTGCGGCACCAGGCAGCGCCTCTGCTGCCATGCCAGCACCTTGTGGTGCATTGCTGCATGTGGGCTGAGCTGTCGGGGGGCCAGCAGGCTGTTGCGTGGTACTACGAGGTGCTGTTCCTGCTGCTCCTGCTGCTGCTGTTGTTGCGGGTGTTGGTGCAGAGGAACCCTGCTGCTGGTGCTCCTGGTAGGGGGGAAGTGCTGCCTCACCACCAAGCGTGTGCGGGGCGTTGGAAGCAGCAGGGTGGCTTGCGGGTGCGGCAAGGTCAGTGCTGGTGGTGTCTGGCTGGGCAGCAGGGGGGGAGTGGGAGGAGGGTCCTGCGCATCCAGGGTCGGGGTTGCTGCTGCCATTTGCTAAAGCTGCTGCTGCTGCCACTGTTGCACCCTGCATGAGCATGTTGAAGGGGAACACACACAACCGCCTGCCCATTTTTTGCTCATCTTGCACAAGTGATTTGCTCACCATGGGGACACCGGCAGGGGACGCACATCACCACCTGCTCATGCTCTGCCCACGTCCCGTGCTGGAATCCTCCAAGGCACGATGGGCAGGTACAACTGGTTCACCCTCAGTCCACCAAGACATAACAGGCAGGTACAGCAACATAACCCTGCTGGAGTCCGCAAGGCACTCTTCGACTCCTTAATTTCAAATTTGCATATCGAGTTGCACACACCTTGGCCTCTTTATCCTCTTGCTGATATTCAAAGGTCTTGTCAACTTGCTTAATTTGAATTCGGATTTGCATGTTGAGCTGCACACACCTTGGCTCTCTTGCCCTTTCCAGAAGGCTTGCTGTCCTTGGCACCTGTGTCTGCACTGGCCTCCGCCTGGGGGCCAGAGGGCTTTTGCTTCTTGTGCCTCTCCAGTGCTTGCTCCAATGTTGACGCTTGCAGGGACTATGCAGGGTGGACAAGCAAGATCGCATCAGCGTAGATGGGAGAAACCATGTCAAGGAAGAGAAACTGTGTCAGGAGTAAAACACACGAGCTTGTGCTCCTTGTGCCTGTTTAATGCCATGTTCAGTGTTGACACCTGGAGGGACTGTGCAGGGTGGACAAAAGGGAGACCATGCCAGAGGTGGAAGGAAAAGGGCGCGTGCTTCTTGTGCGTGTCCAACGCCCTCTCCAGTATCAAAAACTGCAGGGACTGGGCTCGGTGGACAGAAGGGAGGCCCCGTCAGGGGTGAGAAACAAGAACGCAAGCAGTATTTGTGGCGTGTGTATACGTGTGTTGCTATATGAACATGTCTGGTGCCTGTGTGTGTGTGTGCGCGTGTGTGCATCTTGTGCTAAATGAACATGTCTGGTGCCTGTCTTTTCCCACTGCAGAAGGTTTAAGGAGGCAAGCAAAGGGATCGCATTACAAGGCCACGGTCTTCAAAGTGCACAACAATCGGGACAGGGGCAACGCCAAATTTATTGTGTGCAATCATGCCATTTCTCATACACACAACAAATAAGGCGCTCTATGCCCCAGCGAAGCAGCTGTCTGCCATAAATCCAGCTACTGAAGGTCTCAGAAAGGGGCTTCTTTCCACGATGTGGTACATTCTGAGCAGGAGGGTTTTCAGGCAACCATGTGCAACACAATCACACAAACAAACGTGCGCGCACGTGCCTGCACGCGTGTCCGGTGATCTGATCACAACATGCGCCACACACTCCATGCGCACCGTACGCACCACATGCACCACATACATCACATGCGCCACAGATGGATGCGCGCATGCGTTTGTGTGGTGGTCTGCGTGAGTAACAGAGCTCACCTGTGCAGCGCCCCAGGAAGCAACTTCTTCCAAAAGGGCCCCCTCAGACGCCACGCCATGCAGCTTACGCTGCAGTGGCAGCAGCTTCTCCCAGATCCCCAATGCATGTGGGGCTAAATCTTGCTGGCCAGGGGCGCCATCAGCACCTGCATTCACCATGCATGAGGAATGGAATCATGAATCATGATGGAATCAAGAACCTTGCTGGCCAGATGCACCATCAGCGCCTGAGTTCCTAAGGTGGCCAAAAGGGATGGAATCAGCAGGTTACTCGTTTGCGGTGCTGAGCCTGGCTCTGAGAGCAGGGAGGCCTCTTCTTTCTGGCCAGGAGCACCAACAGCACCCGCATTCACGAGGTTACCATGAGGGAAATGGACTGAGGCAGCGAGTATGTATTGGTGGAAAGCGCCCTTAGTAGCATGCGGGGCTGGGTCATAGCTGCTCAGATCACTCACAAATGCCCACTGCATCCTCATAATGGCATAGACTTCCAGCCAATTAAAGCCCAGCGGAGCTCCAAAAGGTGTGCAGCAAATTTCCAAGACCTGTGCCAGGTACCACCCTTTCTTTGGGGGGGGCGTCGTCACAGCGTTTTAATGGCACAGGCATGATGCAGCGAATTTCCAAGGCCTGTGCCATTGGAAACATCCTTTTTTGGGGGGGGGAGGGTCCTCTCGACCAAGGAGTGTTGCCACAGCGATCAAATGGCACAGGCATGCAGGCCTGCCAAGTGCTGCTTACAGGGATGGGTCATGCGTGTTTGGAGCATATTCGTACCTATGACAAAATCACCATAAAAAATATATTACATGTTTTGCGTCTCTCATTTATTGATTTATAACAAGTACGCACGAGTTCTGCCAAAATAAAGTACAAATTGAGCACGAAAGTCTCCCCTACTCCCAAAGACAAGCCTGACCCATCCCATCCCTGGCTGCGCATCTCAGGGCTTTGCGCCTGGCTGCTTACCATCATATTAGAGTGTCCGCCTGGCTTGTGCTCAGCACAAGCTGCTCTCCAAGGACATTTCATCAGGAATTGTTGAAACAGCCAATCCCTTTCCACTGCAGCTTCTCTTATCCTTTCCATTGCACAAGCCTGCAGCTCCCTGAAACTGCTACCTTTCTGCAGGTGTATGTTCATGCAGCCTGTGCCCGGTGCCAGCTGCACCCTCGGAGTATCTTTCTTCCTGAAAAGGCAGCCAAATTGATTCAATTGCACAAACTTGCAGGCTCTGCAACGGCTGCCTACCAGTAGGGGTGCGCGCACGCGGCCTGTGCCTGGTGCCAGCTGCTCCCTCAGGGCATCTCACCAGGTTCTATTGATGAGCCTCAGCAAAGCCATGGTGCAATCCTCTTTTGAGTCGCTGCCTCTCAGGAGGGGTATGCGCACGCGACCTGTGCCTGGAGCCAAGTGCTCCCCTACAAATGCATTTCCCTCACTTGAGACATCACCAGAGTGATGAGTCGCAGCCTACCCACAGGGCTCAGCACAGTGCTGCTCCTTCAGGTCACCTCACCAGGTGCTGTTGATGAGCCTAAGCAATTTCACCGCAACCTTCTTCTGTAGTCTTTCGCTGCCTACCTGCAGGGGTGCGCACGATGCCCTTGCCTGACGCCAGCTGCTCCCTCAGGGCATCTCGCAAGCTGGCCAGGCTGCCCAGCTGCCTGTCCTGGAGCGTCTTCAGCTCTGCAGCCACAGCCTCCGGGTTGGGCCACAGTGCGCCACCCTGTAAGGCACAGCCACAGCCACAGAGGGCATGACAGATGTCACAGGGCACATAGGGGAAGGACAAGGGATGAGCGCGTAGGCTGGCTGCAGCGCAATGTGCTACAACCACAACCACAAACAGCGCTTAACAAGAGGCACTTGGGGAAGGGGGCTCATGGAGCAAGTGTAGCTCTGACATAGACATGGCCTCCAGGATGGGCCAAAGATAACTGATCTACAAAGTACAGCTGCGATCAAAAGGACTCCAGAGGAGGTCGCAGTGCATGTGAGGGAAGGAAAAGCAAGTGAGCGTGCAGGCCACGGCGCACAGCCCTGTCTGCCACGCTACGAGCGCAACCTCAAGGAGTGCTAGAAAGGCATGCAGGGTGGTCATGGAGCACCTGCAGCTCTGCAGCCATGGCCTCCAGGGTGGGCCAAAGAGCACTGGCCTTGGTGTGTCACAAGAGGGATACGGGGAATGACTGAGCGATACTTGGTGTTGAGGATTAATCACATGCTCAGCTCTTACTTCCATCCACTAAATACAAAATAGCATGATGCAAAGTACCAAGTTCATGAATATAGGCACACTTTGAAGATGAATGAGCGCGCGTGCAGACCGTGATGCGCTGGGGTGTGCGTGCTATGGTTACAATCACAAAGACCGCTACGAGAGGTACGTACTGTCATGGGAAGTCTTCGGTGCGGACCAAAAAGCACTGCCCCGAGTTGTACAATACAGGTTATTGGTACAATACACAAGGGGAGGGGAATGAGTGAATGCAATTTTGGCCGCTCGCATGCATCTGTAACTCCTTAAGCATCACTCCTTGCAGCAGTGCTCATAGGGTCGAAGGGATAGCTAGCAGAGGCATGCTTGAGATGAGTAGAGCTGCAGCAGTGCAGCAACAGACAGAGATAGAGCAGAGAGTTGCGGCAGTGCATCAACAGACTGAGACAGAGCACAGAGTTGCGGCAGTGCGGCATCGGGGAGTGTGCAAGAGAAGGGCAGAGAGCAGCAATGCAGTTTAGGCGCAGTTGGGATGCAGAGCCTAAGCCTCTCATACCCGCTAGATCTAGGCTTAGCATGCCACAATCAAACTGCAAGTGCCTGCAATTTTAATCTCTGCAAGGAGGGAACACTGCCTCTAGGCTTAGCATGGCAAGGCACAATCAAAGTGCACGTGCCTGCAATCCCAATCTCCCTACCGGAAGGAGCACTGCCTACAGGCTTTGCACGCCAATGTACACTTACATGCCAAGGCATGCTTCCTCTGAACTTTGCAAGCCAAGGCAGACTTGGATACACAACTGCCACCAATCCCATCCTATTTGACCATCAATGGCAAACCCTTGCCACAAAGATCAGCTGCATAACCTCAGGAAGTCATTAATGGCAAACACATGTGCAAACAGATGGAAAGAGCAGATGGAGAGGTCAGGGCAGCAATGGCAAGGGCATGCGCATGCCTGTCCTCGCCCACGCATACATTCAAGCCAGACACAGCAGGCATGCACTCACAGCATCTTAGCTGTCAGGGTGCAGAAACAAAGCAACCAAGCACACACAAACACACACACACCTCATGCACCAGGGCGTGCACAACCGCAGCATGGTCCTCAGGGGGGTTGCCCTCTCGGTGCAAGGCCATAGCCAAGCTGCTGAGGGACTGCTTCAAAGCCTGCGTAGGAGCCCAGAGAAGTTGTCATGCGCGCATGTGTGTGTGTGTGTGTGTGTGTGTGTGTGTGTGTGTGTGTGTGTGTGTGTGTGCGTGTGTGTGTGTGTGCGTGTGTGTGTGTGTGGGTGTGTGCGTGCGTGCGTGTGTGTGTGTGTGTGTGTTTGTGTACAAGAGGGCCCTCACGGATACATATGAGCGTTTCTCATGCTTGCTTGAACACACTTGCTTTGCAATGTGTGCTCTTCAAGAAACGTTGGATGCTCATGAATTAAATGGTGCTGGCATTGCATTGATGCGCATGACAGGAGCTGTTCCATCTTTTTTGTCCTTAATGTGGTGCCCTTTCTGTGTCTGTGCTAGCCTAGCAGGAAAGCAAGGGCACAAGCAAGGCCGCATATTCAACCACATAATGCAGGAGCTAGCAGCCACACAGTCAATTTAGATCATTTAGACCTTAACATAAAACAAAGGCAGGTTGCCTCTACAGCTGCTTGCGCACAAGCAGCCGCGCATGCCTACACTTCTTTGTTTGGCATGCTTACCCAGTGGGCTTGCAAGCACCTCAACCCCCATACAGCCCATTCAACTTGCAGCCACTCATATGGTCAAAGCATGGTGCGTGCAAGGGCACGTGCCATGTGTGTTTATGTGTCCATATGGTTGAAGCACAGTGCATGCAAGGGTTTGCAAGCACCTTACCCCAAACACAGCCCATGTAAGTTGCAACCTTCTATTGGCTAAAGCATAGATAGCACACACACGTGTACACACACACACAGTCTCATACGCACACGTACTCACCTGCTTCATGGCGCTAACGGTGGGTGCTTCTTGAGCGCCGCCCGCCTTGGTCAGGTCCCGCAGCTTGTTTGTGATAGACTGCAAGATTTGCAGACGGAAGAGTATTTGGGTATAAGTCATAGCTGGCGGGCTCTGATATTAAAGCAGCTACATCGGCTCCTTCTGATGATAGCTTTTTGCCTTATGGTTGCTGAGCTCTTTGTTCTAGGGAGCTGTTTGCCTTATGGCAGCCAAGCTGTTTGCTTCATGGCTATGTAATTCTTCGTCTTATGGCTGCCAATGCCCTTCGTCTCATGGCAGCTGTCTGTCTCACGACAACCAAGTTTTTTTACTTACAAAAGTCTTTCTTCCGTAATTGATGTAGGGAGAGTCTTCTCTGCCTGTGTGATTATTTTTTCTTTCTTATGATTGCCAAATCGATCTGCCGCGCCTGATCGTGGGTTGCTGAGCATCCCAACAGCCCCTCCATACCGAAGTGTGATCCTTATCATCTGTTCCATACACCTCAGAGATGCTGCTGTTGCAACTCCAGCTTTTTAACTCCAAATGTCGCTTCACCCATCTTTCCCATCTTTCTTATCTCGCCATTCCATCATCGGGGATTAACATCTTCTCTCACCACATCACCATATCAGTGTGGCTCAAAACATGGAGCTGGGCCACGCATCGAGTTTCAATGCGCACCACCATATCAGATCGGCTCAAGATATGGAGCTGGGCCACACATCGTGCATTGGGGCAGCATACCGCCCCATCGAATCGGCTCAATCCATAAAGCAGGGCCACACATCCTGTGCCGATGCGCATCCCACAATGCTCTGTGCTGGTATTCAGCTAACCATGGTGGGTCATGCAGGTGTTCAGCTTACCACGATGGAATGTGGTGTTCAGCTTGCCATGGTGGGATGTGCGGGTGTTCTGCTTGCCCACTAAAGCATAGGTACATGCTGGAAGCACTTGGCATTTGTAATGCGCTGACGATGCTGCGGTCTTTGTATGATCTGATTTCTTGATTATTCAGCATCATAGCCTTGAGTGTGCAGGTACACAGCTAGCCCAATAAAGCATAGGTGCATGCCAGAAGCACAAGGCATTTGCAACGCGCTGGCCATGCTGCACTCTTTGTATGATCTGATTTCTTGATGATTCAGCATCGTAGCCTTGAGTGTGCAGGTACACAGCTAGCCCAATAAAGCATAGGTGCATGCCAGAAGCACAAGGCATTTGCAACGCGCTGGCCATGATGCATTCTTTGTATGATCTGATTCCTTGATGATTCAGCATCGTAGCCTTGAGTGTACAAGTACACAGCTAGCCCAATAAAGCATAGGTGCATGCCGGAAGCACAAGGCATTTGCAACGCGCTGGCCATGATGCACTCTTTGTATGATCTGATTTCTTGATGTTTCAGCATCGTAGCCTTGAGTGTGCAGGTACACAGCTAGCCCAATAAAGCATAGGTGCATGCCAGAAGCACAAGGCATTTGCAACGCGCTGGCCATGATGCATTCTTTGTATGATCTGATTCCTTGATGATTCAGCATCGTAGCCTTGAGTGTGCAAGTACACAGCTAGCCCAATAAAGCATAGGTGCATGCCGGAAGCACTATGCATTTGCAACGCGCTGGCCATGCTGCACTTTTTGTATGCTCTAATTTTTTTAATGATTCAGCATCACACCCTGGAGTGTGCGGGTGTTCAGCTTGCCTCATAAAGCATAGATGCATGCTGGTAGCATGTGGCATTTGCACCGTGCTGACCATGCTCATGCATGGGTATACACATCAAACATATTAGGGATGTATAGACAAATGTGTTTTTGTGCATGTTCCTCACATCCTATTGTTTCAGATAGAAGTCTGGCAGTGGTGTGTTCTGGCTCATGGCTTTCTGTGAAGGCAGAAAGAGAAAGGTGCACAGGAAAGATCCTTCTACATTTTTGGATCCAATGAACCCCTCATAAACCCTGTAAGCTTTGTGTACGGACGGATTTGACCGCCACCTCAAGAGTCTGATTCTCCTCTGCTGTGAAGGTTTGCTGCAACTCAGTTGACATCAGACACAAAAAGAGAAAGCAATGTTATGTGAATAACTGGTCAACTGGGATTTCTGTTAGGTGTGAGACCAATCTTGAAACCGGACTATTATCTCTTTTCTCTCTTTATAATCCGTGCAATATCCAGCCAAACACAGCACACTTTGGGAAAGCCCTGTGTGCCCTCAAAAGCGCTTTTGGGCGCCTCGTGGTGCGTGGGAGCACATTCACCACAACTTGGCAAAAGCTAGGCACAACAGTAGTAAGCACACCTTGAGGAAATTCTCCCTGCTCTTGAAGCACGCATGTGGGGCGCCTCGTGGTGCGTGGGAGCACATTCACCACAACTTGGTGAGAGTTAGGCACAACAGTATCAAGCACACTTTGAGGGAATTCTCTCTGCTCTTGAAGCACGCATGTGGGGCGCCTCGTGGTGCGTGGGAGCACATTCACCACAACTTGGTGAGAGCTAGGCACAAAAATAGTAAGCACACCTTGAGGAGGTTCTCTGTGCTCTTGAAGCGCGCATGGGGCCCCTTGTGATGCGGGGGTGGGGTCGTCTGCGGATGAGCGGCATTGGAGCCGCCGTTTCCAGAGGGGCCTGTTTGCCCAGGCACAGCCTCTGCGGGCGGTGCTCGCTGGCTGGCTGCAGGAGAAGCCTGGGATAACATGCAAAAAACATAGGGTCTTCCTGGGAAACACACGGTCCACTATGTGAGTGGGTGGTTCGAGATCCAAGAGCCTCTGCTGGCGGTGCGCACTGGTTGGCTGCAGGAGAGGCCTGGGGCAACATGTGTAGCACACACTATTAAGGGAGGACAAACAATTGGTTCAAAATGGAAGCAGCTCTGAGCAGTGACAAACAAGCCTAGACAGGGCCAGTTACTGGCCACTGAGTGGCTGGCGATTGGAGGCTCCCCATGCCTAAGATGCAAGGGAGATCTCGCTCACATCTGGGATTTTGCTGGGCTACAAACCCACCAGCAAGGTTAACAATGCTTCCCAATGCAACTGCACCTGCAAGGATCATGAAGCCTCCTCATGCCAAGTGCAAGGATCATGATGCCTGAATCACAAAGCCTCCTCGTGCCAAGTGCAAGGATCATAATGCCTGAATCACAAAGCCTCCTCGTGCCAAGTGCAAGGATCATGATGCCTGGATCATGAAGCCTCCTCATGCCAAGTGCAAGGATCATGATGCCTGGTTCACAAAGCCTCCTCATGCCGAGTGCAAGTATCATGATGCCTGAATCACGAAGCCTCCTCATGCCAAGTGCAAGGATCATGATGCCTGAATCACGAAGCCTCCTCGTGCCAAGTGCAAGGGTTGTGATGCCTGGATCATGAAGCCTCCTCATGCCAAGTGCAAAGATCATGATGCCTGGGTCATGAAGCCTCCTCATGCCAAGTGCAAGGATCATAATGCCTGGATCATGAAGTCTCCTCATGCCAAGTGCAAGGATCACGATGCCTGGATCATGAAGCCCCCTCATGCCAAGTGCAAGGATTGTGATGCCTGGATCATGAAGCCTCCTCATGCCAAGTGCAAGGATCATGATGCCTGGATCATGAAGCCTCCTCATGCCAAGTGCAAGGATCACGATGCCTGGATCATGAAGCCTCCTCATGCCAAGTGCAAGGATCACGATGCCTGGATCATGAAGCCCCCTCATGCCAAGTGCAAGGATCACGATGCCTGGATCATGAAGCCCCCTCATGCCAAGTGCAAGGATCATACTGCCTAGATCATGAAGCCTCCTCATGCCAAGTGCAAGGATCATGATGCCTGGGTCATGAAGCTTCCTCATGCCAAATGCAAGGATCATAATGTCTGGATCATGAAGCCTCCTCATGCCAAGTGCAAGGATTGTGATGCCTGGATCATGAAGCCCCCTCATGCCAAGTGCAAGGATTGTGATGCCTGGATCACGAAGCCTCCTCATGCCAAGTGCAAGGATCACGATGCCTGGATCATGAAGCCTCCTCATGCCAAGTGCAAGGATCACGATGCCTGGATCATGAAGCCTCCTCATGCCAAGTGCAAGGATCACGATGCCTGGATCATGAAGCCCCCTCATGCCAAGTGCAAGGATCACGATGCCTGGATCATGAAGCCTCCTCATGCCAAGTGCAAGGATCACGATGCCTGCCGATGCCCAGGGGCAAGGTTCATGATGCCTCCCAACGCAACTGCACCTGCAAGGATTGATCTCCTTTATATTCAAGACAGAGAAGGCACTAATCATTGTCGTCTTGTAAGTAAACGACACCTGCTGGTGCAATAGCACCTGCGAGGCTCATGATGCCGCCCAATGCATAGTGCAAGGATCAAGATGATGCCTCCCAATTCATGCGTGCCATCGCACACCTGCGCTTTCTCTGCCTGCTGTTGCTGCTGCTGCTGTTGCTTCTTTATCTTCTCAGCCGCCGCAGCCTTCCTCTCAGCCAGCGTCAACGCAGGCTGTGCCGCAGGTGTTGCCCCAGCTGCTGGCGGCCTGGCTGCTGCTGCTGCTGCAGCTGATGGTGAGGGAGCTGCAGGGGATGCTGAAGCTGCTGCAGGGGATACACTTAGCGCAACAGATTGTTTTGGGCCAGCTCCTGGGGCAGGCGACTGCTGCTGCTGCTGCTGCTGCTGCTGCTCTCTTGCCTGGCCAGTGCTGGTTGGTGCTGCAGCAGGTGTGGCGTTGGACTTGGGGGCGGGTGGGCCAGAGGAGCTTGCAAGCTTGCCTGTGCAGGACATGCAGAGCACGCAGATAATGGCACCATGACCCAGCCAATCAACAACGTTCTACCTCCTTTTGCAGCAACACTTGCACATGCAGCAGTGCAGGTTCTCTCGCTGGTGTAAACAAGCAGCCAAAGCACGCAGAAAGGTGCAGCAGCAGAAATGTGCAGCAGTGCCAAGGTGCAGCAGGACAAACCCTCTTAATAGTGTGAACAAGCAGCCAAAGCGTGCAGAAAGATTCACAGTGCAGACCCTCCTGGTGGCATGGACAAGCAGCCAAAGCAAACGGAGCGCATACAGGCATAACCTGGGGCGGCCACTTTGTGGTTCTTAAACTGTAAATGCCTTGTGGCAAATTGAGTGGACACAGATTGGCTGCAGCAGGGGTCTTTAAGATTAACCAAGTAGTGCGTACATGCTTGGCAAGGCAGGGCTATTCCCTATGCTTATATTCGTAGCAAGGATGAACGTGAGTGCAGGTAGTGCGTACATGCTTGGCAAGGCAGGGCTGTTCTCTATGCATATATACAAAGTAGGACGAGCGTGAGCGCAGGTAGTGCGTACATGCTTGGCAAGGCAGGGCTGTCCTATTTGCATATATACATAGTAAGGGCGAAAGTGAATGCAGGCGCTTGACAGTGCAAGCGGCGCACAGAGTGAGCGCAGGCGATGTTTGCCAAGGACATGTTTGGAAGAAATGCACCTGCATCTAAGGAGCAATCCCGTTGCCTACAAGATCTTCATTTCTTCTCTTCCTGCAGATGTTGCACCTGCCAGCGCCGCCCGCTATGCCAACCGCAAGTTGGGAAGAAATGCAGCTGCATCTAGGGACGGCACCTGCAGCTGCCTGCATAAGTCTTCTTTTCTTTTCCATTCTTTCTGCAGGTGTCTCACCTGCTAGGGCTGCCTGCTGTGCCAAGGACACACTTGGAAGAAATGCAGCTGCATCTAGGGAAGGATCCTGCAGCTGCCTACGTAACCCTTTCTCTTTTCTTCCTGCAAGCGTTGCACCTGCCAGCGCCGCCCGCTGTGCCAAGGACATCATTGGAGGGAATGCAACCACATCTAGGGAAGGATCCTGCAGCTGCCAAGGTAACCCTTTCTCTTTTCTTCCTGCAAGCGTCGCACCTGCCAGCGCCGCCCGCTGTGCCAAGGACATCATTGGAGGGAATGCAACCACATCTAGGGACCGAGATGCTGCAGGGGCGGCAGGTGGCGCAGCAGGGGGGGATGCAGGCGGCAGTGCAGGAGCAGGAGCAGGAGCGCGAGGCAACGCGCTTGGGGCTTCTGCTCCTGGAGGTTCCACAGTCTTCTTTGCCTGTGGGCATGGTAGGAAAGACAGGGAGGTGAGAAGCGGGCCAGAAATTTAGGACAGCCCGCTTGGGGCCTCTGCTATCAGCTGGTCCACTACCCTTGCCTGTGGACATGGCAGGAAAGAAATGGGAAGCCGATGATGGTGTCGAGGCGCACAGCAGCCCACTCTGAACTCCTGCTGCTGGCAGGTCCCTTTTTTGATTGTGGGAGTATCAGCGAGCAAATGAGCACAGTTGCACACCATGGGGCAGTGAACTGGGCATAGGCTGCTGATGCACCCGCCATCTTTGCTCGTGGGTAAAGTAGTGAACAGGATGAGGAGGACAGACTGCAAAGTATGGGATTTTGATGCATGATGGGTAATGTAGTGAACAGGATGAGGAGTGCAGGGCAGCTTGAAAATCAATGCACCTAGATGCATGATGGGATCTTGATGCCCAGGACTGTAAGCAACAGCTCCCTTCCTCATGCTTGTGGGCATTACCTGCAGCAATCCTGCAAAGTGCTTTAAATCTTAGCAGCGTGCGGTGCTAGGCAGCATGCTACAAGCAATGCTCTGCTTGCGCACATGCACCGGATTTAACAGGGCTTGCGCACGCACGTGCGCGCACACACACACACATACTCCCGAGTGTTGACGCGCTTGCGTGCACTTACAGCAGAATATTATCTAATAGGCAGCACAGATGCTGCACACACACCTTTTTTGGTGCTGGGGCTGGTTTGCTCTGCTCCGCATCACGATTCCGCTTTTTATTCCCCAAAGGATGCTCATCTGCACTGCTCTTGGCCTGTGCGCATGCATGGGTTTACACAGCACATACATTTCTCTCATTGTATGTTGTGGAAACTGACATTACACAGAAACATTCCAACGTTTGTACGATTCAACATTTGAGTCGCGTTGAGGTTCAAAAGTGCCTGCTAGCGCCTCGTTCCCCATTTGAGCAGCCACGCCAAAAGCAATTGAAAATTCACACACAAAGCACCATCGCATAAATTTGCTAAAGGATGTAGGCACATCACTTGCACCAAATTCGTTTTGCTACAAGTGGCTCTTTCCACGTGACCAACCCTCATACAAGAATTGGGCAGCTGCAATGAGCTCAAGTCACTGGGCAGTGAGGGGGGTTTGCTCATGTGCTTCCCAGGAAAATTGACACAATGCTTTGTCAAGCTTGGCATCAGACTGTCATTCCACACGTGGCCTGCTGCCTATCCCTACCTGTACTAAGGGGTCGTGACTTAACATAGCCTTCCAGCAGTAGTACCACCTTAGGGCCTTAGGGGGACATAAATTGTGGCCCTTATGGCATAAGCAAGAGCAGAGCACAACTGCCCTGACCCCACTCAGGTTTCCAAAAATGCTCGCACCTTGTTGACAGTGCCTCCTCCCTTCTTGACCGCCACAACAACCTGTACTAGTCTGCAACAACCTGCACTTGCTGCTCCATGTCTCAAACCGCTCACAGAACCATGCAGCACTGCCCTTCCCCCCAAAATGGCCTGGCTTACCCTCTACTTCCTTCACGTGCCTCGCACAACGCCAAAGCTTGCTGACTGTGTTCACACATGCCTATACATGCAGACAAGCATTTGTGGCCTTCCCCCATCGCCAGACTTTACATCATGCCAAGGGTCACCAGCAAACGCAGCTCATCTGCTCAGCTCCAAGGTAGATCCCCAAAATGCCCTGCACGTGGTCCGCAGCGGCCCCACGGTTCCTGGCCGCCACTTCATCTGCTCTAATCCAAAACACCTCTGTCCTCATCCCCTAATTGAATGCAAGGCACCCCAAAACGCCCCGCACCTGGTCTGCAGCACCCCCCCGTTTCCTGACCGGCAGCTCATCTGCGCTGGCTGCTCCATGCCTCACATCCTTGTCTTTGGCTGCGCCTGGGGCCTTTGAGGCACGGGGGCCCCGGCCCTTGCCCTTGGCGGCAGCCTCCTTGGCTTCTGCCTCATCCTCCAACGTCTCTATGCGGCCCTGTGGATGAGGCAGGAAAGTTGTATCATCTTTCCTGAGTAAGCACCAAAAGGCATATGTCCCAAGGGACCACATAGAGACGCTCAAGCCTTCTTGGCTTCCGCCTCATCCTCCAGCGCCTCTGTGTGACCACCTGCCTGTGGGATACGTAAAAACAAGCGACGCATTTCTGCCTCATCCTTCAGCGCCTCCATGCGGCCCTGCGGGACATGCTCTGTGGTGTGTGCTCAAAACAATCGACGTGTTATTTTTGGTAAAGCAAGCTTGGCTCAAACAAAGGTGAACGCCGGCTAAAACGCAGACGTTTGCAGCAGGGCCGCTTTGTGCAGCTATGCCTTGCAATACGATCAACGCCAGCCACCATTATCCTGATGCAGGCATGGGTCCCCCATGACAGCCAGAGACACCAGGATGCAGCATAGGTGCAAAAAGTTGGTTAAGGCAAGAGGTAATCTGATTTCCTACTGATGCTTGGACTTTAGCTTCTGCCATGGAAGGTCGTCACCCATTGCTGTTGGACCTGCACACCTGCACTTGGGCTCTTTGGTGGTAATGGTACCCGGATTCAGCAACGGCGCGGGAAGGATCAAGGCAAGGTCTATCCAGGGTTTAGGCCAACTCCTTGTAACCCTATCAGGATGAGCTTAGCAGCTGGGCCATCACCTGTTGTCGGTAGACCTGCACTTGGGCTCCTTTGTTGCAACAGCACCCAGATTCAGCAACAACGCAGGAAGGATCAGGGCAAGGCCTATCCAGGGTTCAAGGCCAACCCCTTGCAAACCTATCCAAGGTGAGCTCACCTGGTTGACGTAGAAGCCGTTGCTAGTGGACCCATACTTAGGCTCCTTGGTGGCTGCACGCGCCTCAAGCACCTGTACACAGGAAAAAAAGGTTCAAAAGAGAAAAACACACACTTGGGCTCCTTAATCGCTGCACGCGTCTCAAGGACCTGCATACAAAACAAGGGGAAGAACAAAAGGAGAGGATTGCAGGCGGCAGAGCCGCTTCATACATCGATCAAGGATGAGAGGACACCGAGGGCTCAAGCACCATGCATCCCCTTCACTTAGCAGCAGCGAGGTGCGGCCTTGTTTTGCGCCATCTTCAAAGGCAGTTTGTCCAAGCTTGTGTTTACACAGTACATACAAGGCAGTAGGAACAGGTGTGTGCTTGCGGAACACACAGTATGCTGCAGGAATGGTAGCACTCAAATCCTATGACAAATCAATTGCATCTACCTGATGGGATGCTCAGTGCCGACAAATCAATTGCATCTACCTGATGGGATGCTCAGTACCGACAAATCAATTGCATCTACCTGATGGGATGCTCAGTACCGACAAATCAATTGCATCTACCTGATGGGATGCTCAGTACCGACAAATCAATTGCATCTACCTGATGGGATGCTCAGTACCTTGCTCCCATGCCTGTGTATGCCTGCAGGGCTGCTCAGGAGCCGAGGCCCAAATTCAGTCCTCCGTGCATGCACACCTCTGTGTCATCCACAAAGTCAGCTGCATAAGTCATCCTTAAAAGTCTGCTTCATAAGTCTGCCTCACAAGCCACCTTCACACGTCACCCTTATAAGTCACACATGCATACCTCTGTGTCATCCACAAAGTCAGCTTCATAAGTCACCAGCTTCTGGCGCTTTGCACGCCTGCGTCTCGGCTTGTGGCCGCCTTTATCACTGCTTCGTCCCCCACTGCAACACAAGCAACGTCCAAATATGCCAGTCAGGCACAGCACATGCGGCGCTTCTTGCTTCTCATTTGGCTTATGGCCACTTTTGTCACTGCTTCGTCCGCCACTGCAACACAAGCAACGTCCAAATATGCCAATCAAACACAGCACATGCGGTGCTTCATGCTTCTCATTTGGCTTGTGGCCACCTTAATCAACGCTTCGTCCCTCACTCCAGCACTAGCGACGTTCAAATGCGCAAGTCAGGGGTAGGACATGTGGCGAGCTCCACATCTGGCGCGTCATGATCCATGATTTCACCCATGTTCAAATGTGTGAGGCATCAGGCACATGATGATGCGGCGCTTCATGACATACGCTGGAACATGCATGCAACAATGCAGGTCTCTAAGAGCAATCCCGACACGGTGCTACACCGATGCCCAAGAAGAGGATGCCGAACAGAAGGTTGCACCAATGCCCAACAAGAGGCTGCACAGACGCCCTAAAAGAAACTGCCAAACAGAGATGCTCAAAAAGAGGCTGCACCAATGCCCTAAAAGAGGCTGCACTGAATGCGGGAGCCCTCAAATATGCTGAAAGGCATGTTTAGGAAGTTGATCTGCTCATCTTAGGATGTTTTGCCAGCATTCTGTTGACGCAAGGATTAGGGCGCGAAATTGAGGTGGCGTAGTGGGCAAGCATCATATAGCATATAGCATCGAAGCCTGCTTTGATAGTCGCACGGGCCCATGCTTTTACATGCTTACAAGCAAACACGCCTGTGAATTATCTCTACTGTAAACACTGGGGTTGTGGGTTGTGAATGGAGCCCCCCACTTGGAGCATCGGACAACCCACCAAAAATCAATTACCTTTCACCACCCCTTTGTTCACAGCAATGAAGAATGTCCATGTGGCCAGAGAGCTAGGTTCCTAAAAACTACACTTTCTCTTCTGAGATCGACCATAGACAAAGTTTGAAGCAGGAATCAGGCTAGCAGTCAAACGTCTTGACTGAGGCCTTTTTCCCTTGTAACCTCTGAAGCAGGAATCAAGGCACACTTTACCTACCAGGTATACCACCCTCACCAGCACTCGTGACTGCAATGCAAAGCTTACTGTACCTGCTACGCACGCCGCCCCCCCCACCACTCGTGACTGCAATGCAAAGCTCACTGTATCTGCCACGCACACCGCCCTGCCCACCACTCAACACTGCAATGCAAAGCCACTGTACCTGCCACGCACACCGCCCTCCCCACCGCTCGTGACTGCCACGTCGCTTGCGCAGCTCGCCTCCTCCATCTCCTAGTCAGAACAGGCACAACAGGAGAGAGGATGATATTTTACAGTCGCATACTAACAGAACATAAAGAACTTCAAACTTACAGGAACAGAAGACACCATGGGCAACCACAAATTCAAGGGATCTGTGCCGCTAACACGCCCATTCCCAGAGTTACGATGCTCAGGAGTCAGAGGTGCTAATGATTGATTAGCAGGTTGTATTTCTTTGAAGCATGTGGTTTTTGAGAGAGTGCATAAAGGACAGACAACGGCGCCAAACTCCTTCAGTTTGCCATCACATGCTGAGAGGCTCTTGTTCCAGTGCAAGCAATGGCAAAAGTGAGGATCCCAGGCTGCAAGTCAGGACACCAACTGAAACTGTCAACATAGCCACCTGGACTAATTACACAGAAGACAGGCCAGCCTTGAGTTTCCTGCTTTCATCCCAGCAGTCAGACAAAATATGGTCCTGTCCAAATTATCACAGTGCCGAGTAACTACAAGGTGTAGCTGCGTGCACTCACAGAGCCAGAGCTTCCCTTCTGATCAGAGTCTTCACTGCCAGCATCTGATGAGGAATCTTCTGAGTCAGAGGAGCTCTGCGTGCAAAAAGAAGGGTACCAGGAGGCGGTTATCTGCTAGTGTTTGGTGACAGTGAGTGTCACAAGCTTTCCCACTTGGTGATAACCTTGCTAACTTGCTGGTCAGAAAATTTTTTATTAGCGTGCGTGGCCTTTGGACTGCGCCGTCTGTTCTTCTTTTTCCTTCTCACGTGCCATGTTGCATCTGCAGGGAGGCCATGACCAACAATCTAGCAGCTGTTGGCTTTGCTTCATGATCTTCAGGACAAGTCAGCACTGCCATAACAGATCTTCTCAAGTGTACAAAGTTCAATGCAAATGGCAGGGTGAGAGCTGGCCTGAAAGCATGTTGCAAGCAGGGCACTGCCACCTGGAGACGTGTGCTGCGTTCTTGCCACAGGTCCAGGTGACCATACTCAGATCAGCAAAGGCAGGTGTGACAAGTGCAAGTGGAGGGGGGAGACCATGCATCTGCTTAACGCCTGCGGCATGCTGAGGCCCTCCACCTTCGGCAATCGCATGCAATGCTGATTGCAGTTAAGCATATTATCGACACCGGATCCTGCCTTGGTGGCCCTGCCCAACCCACAGGAACCTAAGGAGGACTCTCTGCCCTGGGCTTCCCACCATGCCCTCGTCACCAATCATAGTGCAAAGGATCACGAAGGAACATTTCCTTCACCAAGTGCTTGGATGCAAGTCCTGTGGTACATGCCACTCGCACTCACCGTATCGCTGTCAGACTGTGGGTCACAACCAGGGGGGTGGGATTCTTGCAGTTTCCTCTTCTCCTGCGCCATCCAGAGACATGTACAATAAACAGGAACCGAAGAGGAAGAGTGGAGAAGAGGGATCCTTGTCTCGTCCTGTTCAGCTGTCCTGTCACAGGTGCTTGTGCAGGCGCCATCAAGCTTTGTGCTGGTGCCTCACCTTGGAGTAGGATACCACGCTGCAGACTGACAGGTTGACGTGCATCCGGCGCGTCAGAGAATGCTGGGCTGTTGGCAGGGCCTGTCCAGGCACAGCTGCTCCTGTTGCCCAGGGACCTGCTCCCCCTCCCGCTTGATGGGGCTTGGCAGGTCCTGTACCATTTACTGGGAGTGGGGCTATCCTCCGGGGTGCCTGCTGCTGAGTGCCCAACATTTCCTGGCAAGCCCCTGTCTGTCTTCAACAAGCAGGCAAATCCTCTGTAAAAAAACAACGGGCGTAGTAATATTTCTTTACTCAGAAACTATCCTTATATCAATTGTCCTGTATTTGGAAGCCGTGCTGCGCATGATGCCTGCATCAAATCATATTTTCAGGATTGCCCTATACCTAGACAAAATGAAATTTACTGATATTAAAAACGTGAAGATGGATCAGCGCACGCATGGATCTACGAAAAAGGAAGGAGAGCGAGAGAGGAGGAAAGGCGACGGCAGAGCCAAATAGAAAAAAGAAAAAAATAATAGATGTATCGAGAAGTTCATGGCTTGATGCCTCTTCCCCGAGCTTTCTATCTCAGATTGGGAGCAGGATGCTTTGTTCTGGGCGCATGCATGGAGTTGTTCATGATCAAGACTGGCTTCTATGATGTGTAAGTACTCATCCATTTGTGTGGAATCCACAGTGACACACACACACACACACACGCACACGCACACGCACGCACGCACACACGCACATGCACACACACGCACACGCACGCACGGACACACGCACATGCACACGCACACGCACACAAGCGCGCGCGCGAGCACACACACACACACTCACTCACTTACATACACACACATACACATACTTACATACACACACATGCATACACACATGCACACGCAACGCATGCACTCGCTTAGAATTAAGTCCAATTTGATTTATCCTCATTCTTATGCACACGTGTTGCTGCCTGTGCCACGGACCATTTATTCTAACTAGTGCATTGCTTGTACGTACATGGAACTCATTTGCTCCCCATGAGCACCTTCAAACCTTTTTCTGTGCACAAGCTGTACTTGTGTAAAGATTTAGTTGTGAACTTGGCTCTAATCTCTTCACTGTAGTCCTCTTCGCTATCAACCATGCTGCTGTGTACCCTACCCACCGTAGAGTGTTGCGCAACGAGGCTGAGCGTTGGGAAGAGTCCAGGGAAGAGCAAGCAGAATTTGGCGCGCGTGTTGCACGTGCCTTAGAAGCAAAGGGCGTTGAGCTCCCTCCGTCTTTGCAGCAGTTTCGAAACAGCAAGAATCTGCCTGCCCAGCAGCCTCCCCGGAAGGATCAGTAGAGGGACATCTGCTTCTGGGACTCCTCGCAGCCTCTGCCCCTCCCTGCAGCATTTCAGGTCCTCTAAAACCCTCAAGCAGAAGCAGCTTCAAACTAGCTACAACCTAGGCAGCCCTCATCCTACAGGTGGCATCATCACACCTGCTCGTACAAAGTAGTTATTGTGCAATCTGGAAGCTCTGGAGAAGAGACACCATGGACCAGCTGTTCAACCTGATGAAGTCTAGAAGTGGAGGCGGTATGCCAAGCTTGGAATCGATGCTCGGGCCTGAGTTTGCTGGACAAGACTTGTCCAAGCAGGCTGATCAGCTGTGGCATTTCTTAGACAATGTAGGTGACCTTTGACAGTGCCCCTCATTCGCTTTGCTGCTGTGATTTAATTTCTTTAATGGCTTGAAGCACGGACCAGGCAAAAGGCACACCAGAGGACGCCACATAAAGCCACATGGAAAAGGGTTGTGATGTGCACGCACAGCACAAAACATGGGTGACATCATATGTGGCTCCTTCTTGCCCATGCATTCACACAGAGCATGCAATTTAGCACTGCCTTGCACATGCAACGAGATCACAAGCTCTATTGCGCGGGCGCCCATGCACACGTGGATATTCATGGCCACACATGCACAGCTAGCCGAGGATGACCCTCAAGCCTACGCCGAATTCCTCAAGTCCCAGGCCAAAGCAGCAGAAGCTGAGCAGAGCCAGCAGGTGGTGAGGGGCAGCAGTGCTCAGATCGTGATCGAGGCCCAGCTGGCGCAACCCGTGCAGGGACCAGTTGTCTTGCATGTCTGGGCCGCTCGTGACGGTGCGTGGCAGGTGCCTGGTATCTTAAAATGGTGCTTAACAAGTGTTTGGACAGTGTGAGATGGTGCGTGGCAGGAGTCTATACAGCTTGGAACAGTGTGTGACAGGTGTCTGAACAGCTCAAGACAGTGTGTGACAGATATCTGTACAGCTTGAGACGGTGCGTGGCAGGTTGTCTGGCGGCTTAAGATAATGCATGGCAGGTCTCTGGATATCTCGAGATGGTTCGCGGCAGCTCTTGCACGCATGCTGCAGAGCTGATCAAACTGGTCTAATGTTGCTATACTTGGAAATGTGCTCAGTGATGTGGAAGGCCCCGTTGTGATGGGGCGGCACATGCTGTACAAATGAGGCAGGCTTGTCACTGCATGCAACGCAAGCAACTTTTTATAGTGTGTGTGTTTGTGCACGTGCGTGCGTGCGTGTGTGTATGTATGTATTTTGTGTAATTGATGTGATACCTTGGCTTAATCCAAGCATAAGATGTGGCCAAGTGCGAGCATGATCGCAGGGATTTGCAATTCCTTGCCTCCAGTGCTATTTGTGACTGCTTGCCTTCATCCTGTGTAACCTCTGTCCTTCGTGCCTGCTTGCCTGGAATGCCGGACCATGAACAGAGGTCTGGTTCAGTTGCAGGCATCTCTCTTTATGCTTGAGCCAGGCTACCCTTGTAGGCCGGTACAGCTATGTAGCCCTTTCCGTTCCTGAAAAACAGGAGAGCGTCTTGTGCTCACATGCTCTTCTCATGTGTGCTAGAAGGGCCAGGGTTGGGAATGATGCAATGCATCAAGTAAGAGAGCTAGGGTGCTCTTGGTATCACCCCTACCTCAGTCTGCACTGCGCTGCCTGCCTCCAACCGAAGGATTAGGGTTTGGATTTTGCATGGTGGATCATTGTCCATGAGAAGGTATGGTACACATTCGACCATCCCGACTTCCTGCTTCCTTCAAGTTCTTTGCCTTCTGCAGTGCAGACTGCAGTGCAGAATCTGCACAAACCTCTGGTCCACTTCCAAGCCCGCCCCTAGCAACTCTTGCTGCTGCATGAATGTCTGTATGGCCACAGGCAGCTTGGTGCCCATGGCCACTGTGGGTCACGGTGCTGCCGAGGTGGATGCCAACACCACCTCTTGGGCCGGTGCCCGCATCCCCATGTTTGAAGGCCATGCGCCTCAGGCCCAAACTCCCTCTTCCGGCCACAGCTCTAGTCAGATCGAGGCGCAGCCCTCTTCCCCATTACACAACCAGTTTCATATTGGTGGGTTACGCCTGCTTGTGCTAGCAGGGCGCTAACAGCATGGATGAGCGCGTGTATTCTCTGGTCTAAAAAGATGGGATGTGTGCCTGTTCAGATGAGCGCTTTTTCGCGTGCTTTCAGCTGACCTGTTTCTGGGTTGATACAGGGTTGGATTGGTACAGGTCTCCCATCACCTTTTCTTGCATTTTTTACAATCTTGAAATGGGCTAGAGATCGTTTACCAGTCAAGAATGTCCATTTGCTTGACTTTGTTGTGCTGTGCGAGACCTTTTTGAAGGCACCCTTTGCCGACCTTCATTGACTGGTAGTTGCTGCAACCACGTAATTTTAGGGGCATACATAGCTACAAAGCGTTGGAGGAAGCCTTTTGAAGCGCTGTGCGCCACTTCTAACTCATAGCAACAGTTCCCAACCCTTGCCCATGGATTGGACCACATTTCGAGATGCTCCCCTTCACTCTCCCCATGCCCCCTATTTGCATTGTTGGCAAAGGAGCAAGGATTTAAGAGAAAGGAAACTTCATCTCACATCACGCAGGCATCCATCCCAAGCTCATGCCCATGTTGGCCCTGGATCAGCCACCCCAGCTGCGCCCTGTGCTGATCGAGGCGGCTCTGCAGTTTGTGGAATCGCGCTATGCTGTCAAGATGGACCGAAGCAGGCCTTGTGTGTTCAAAGTATGCCTCACACACACACACACACAATCACAAGCTATATATGTGTTTGTGCTCTGGAAAGTGACTATCGTCTTACACATTTCAAAGATCCTGCTGGGTCAGACTGTGGCCTTGAGGGGTGCGATGACAGATGCGGGCTTGCACTTTCCTATGTGTTGACTGGAGCCAGTTTTAACCAACGTGCTCTACTCGGGTATTTGCAAAACGCGGTTTTGCTTATTCTAGTTGGGTGGCATGCTTGTTATGCTTGGGTAACGTGACATATGTCTTATTGACAGATGCAGCAGATAGGAACTGCACATTTACGCAATGCATCCGTTTTTTTGCTGTTTTTCTCGCACGCCTGTTTGAGTTGCATGTTGCTCTGCAGCAAACTCAAAGTTGGCTCCCAAGTGCCTCAAATCCTTCCTTCGATCCAATAGGTGCACTGCATCCAGCTCCATTCGGCCTCGAGAGCAGCAGCAGCTGCTGCTGCTGCTCAGATCAAACACAAACTCAAGTTCCATTTGCCGAAACCTCTGCCTTCAATCTGACAGATGCACCGCAGCCAACTACATTCTGCCTCAAGAGCAGCAGCTGCTGCTGCATCTCAAATGGGTGAAAAGGCTGCAACCAGCACGCCGCACGACCTCATCAAGGTGTGTGTGTGTGTGTGTCTTGTTTCCTCTATTACAGGGGACTGCGACCTAAACCTTAAAAGCTAGTGGAGGAAGCATTTTCACATGGCTGTGCATCCAATATCTCAATATCATGCTCGTGCTGCCAGTGCTGCCTAAAACATCCAAGGACGTGAAATTTTGTGGCCGGGTCCCGCATCCACTAGGTATTTTGGAGCTCACAAGCACAATGCATGATGCACTTTGTCTCATGCCACCTTGCCTGTGCTTCATCTCTGCTAGAGTAACCTTTTTTCCTGCACTCTGGAATAGCCCAGCAGCAATGGTGATCTCTTTTCCTGTGCTTTTTCAGGCCATGGCTGACATGCAGCAGCCCAGCAGTGATGTTGATGCCAGCAGAAGGACCAGCAGCCTCGCCCCTGCAAGTGTTGAGCACAGGCGTGCCAACAAGGAGCTTGCAAAGCAGCTTATCCAGGAGGTGCACTCAGAGCCGATGCAGCAAGAGGGGAGTCAAGTAGAAGACTGCGGCAATCGGGTCCTGGGGGTGAGTTAGCATGCAACTGCTGCTAACTTGGCACAGCTACGTTTTCATTTGGTGTTGTTTTTGGCTGCTCGCATTCAGTTGTGTTTCACACTGTTTTGTCGAGTCGTTTCATGGATTAGGTCCATAGAGTAGAATCATGAGGAGGGTTTTTAGAAAGTTGTTCGCTGCCTGCAGTTGCGATAGATGATTGGGCTGTGTGCTCATTCACATTAGCATGTGTGGCTTCCACTAATTCAACTCTCTTGCAAGGTTAATGAAAAAGAGAAGGTAAAATATTGCAAGATAACAGGCATTCTCCCATAGCATGGCATCATTACAGATAAGTTTTGCTATCCATCTTCGCGGACCTTGGTTGATTTAGAAAATTGTTGATTGCGAGCTCCACAGGATGCGGTATCCTATGCGGTTCCACTTTTCCTCGGGGTTTAAAAACACTAACGAGTTCACTTCTGCTCGTGACTCCATTGTTTGTGTAGGTGCAGTACAGCCAGAGCAAAGAAGGGCAGAAGTGTCTAGTCATAGAGGCAGCATTGCCTGGAGCCTCTAGTGTGCAACATGTGAGCGTGGAGTTTGCTCAGGAGCAGCAGGCTATCATCTTGGGTGTTCAGGGCTGGACGCAGACCGTGCAGCTGCCATGCTCTGTGAATGAGGGCATGTGCAAAGCCAAGTTTGATAAACGTAAACAGGTGCTCAAGGTGACTGTGCCCTGCATGTCACCTTAGGCAAGCGCAGGGAACAGGGCACAGCACTCCAACGCCTATTTGCTTATTTGTTCATTGCCTGTTTACAGAAAGGATGACTAAAGGAGATGTGATAGCCATCTGTTTAAAGACCATGTTGTGTGAACTGCCCAAAAGGCATGAATTACCTTTCTTTTAACCTAAAAAAGCTACAAGAGATTTTTCTTTTGGATTTTTGAGGGACAGGCAAAGGTGCACCCGACACACACACACACACACACACGCACACACACACACTCATACACAGTGGTGCGGGCTTTGCTACAATACACATTACCTATTGATTTTTGGGGAGAAGAGAAAGCAACGTGACGAGAGTGTGCTGCAAGTTCGTCGGGGTAGTTGGACAGTGGTATTTATCCTTGTGGCAACACAACTGAGGGTGTGTTGAGATGATTACCTTCATATTCATATATATTCATATTCATATTTATACTTCACGTAGGGACTCGTAGTAACACCATCTTGTTCTTATCACCTTTGTAAGCTCAGTCAAGCCCCTAATAAAGAAGCCCATGTCACATGGGCCATGTGTGAGTAAGCTCACCTAGCGCTTGGAGGAGGAACTTGAAGCCAGCAGTGCCACGCCAGTTAAGTGCATCAGTCCAGCATACGAAGTCCTGCCTAATCGCCAATAGCTTTATCCAGCTAGCCAAGCAAGCAAGAGTCAGGCTGACTCTCTATAACCTGCATCGTATCTGTCTGTAAGCTAGAATCTCCAGCCAACCCGCTTCAAGTTGTTGCTGTGTGCTACAGCATCAACACATATTTCATCTCAACACCGGTCATGGGATGTTAAGACACTGTTATGGCTGCGTCACTTTCTCAGCCTGAAAAGAAAAGAAAAGAAAAAGCTATGTAGGCAGAGAAAACTCTCCCTACATCAATGAAGGAAAGAGAGACACATTGGCTCAAAGAGCCGAGAGTCTCCCTCACCAGAAAATGAGGGGGAAATTAATGTGGATCCGAGTCGGGTGAGTTTCTGGCAGCATGCTGCTCCAGGGCACCAGTGTTATGATGAATGTTTGATTTTTAATGGCACGCCTGGTAGAGGTAAGTTTGTGCGCAAATTGTACAGAATGGGCATGGAGTTTCTTGCAAGTGTTTCAGATCTCTGTGAGTCATGCGTAACATGGTAACTGAGCGTCACAATATTGCTTGCAGGATGATTTTGAAATTGATCAGTGAAGGCTCTTATGGGGCCAATCTTGTGCAGTTGGATGCGGGCAACAGAAGCTGCTTGGCCCAGCACGACCTGCAAGTCCCTGAGCAAGTCTCTAATCGAGCTGTACCTCCCAACCTCTTCAAACCCACGGTTTCTATGCAAACCAGACGCAACTCCAGCCGCCCTGATGCAATCTTGGTTACTCCTCACCTAACCAACCCAAACAGACCACCTACTCCACCCTCAAACCGGGTACTGCGCAGTATGGGGAGTAGCACAACTCCAGCCCGCCATATTCACTTAATAGAAATCAAGTACTGTGAAGATACGAGGCCTGGTGCCCAGCTAGAAGCCTCACAGCAACAACACAGTGAACTGTGCAAACAACTCCAAGGTACAGAGATTACTATCCACCCTATCCTCCTAGGTGTGGGTGGGACTATCTACAATGCACATACCCTTGATCAATTTAAAAAATTAGGGATTGACTCACAAAGATCTGAAACACTTGCAAGAAAACTCCATGCCCATTCTGTACAATTTGCGCACAAACTTACCTCTACCAGACGTGCCATTGAAAATAAAAGCACTCATCATAACACTGGTGCCCTGGAGCAGCGTGCTGCCAGAACCCCACCTGATCCTCATTAACTCCCCTCTCATCTTCTGGTGGGGGAGACTCACGGCCCTTTGAGCCAATGTGTCTCTCTTTCCTTAATTGATGTAGGGAGAGTTTTCTCTGCCTACGTAGGTTTTCTTTTTCTTTTTTCTTTTCTGTGGGTCAATCCTTTATTTTTTGAATTGATCCAGGGTATGGGCAGTTTAAATGGTCCCGCCCACACCCAGGAGGATTGGGTGGATAGTAATCTCTGCACCTTGGAGTTGTTTGCACAGTTCGCTGTGTTGTTGCTGCGAGGCTTCTAGCTGGGCACCAGGCCTTGTATCTTCACAGTATTTGACTTCTATCAGATGGATATGGCGGGCTGGAGTTGTGCTACTCCCCATACTGCGCAGTACTCTGTGTGAGGGTGGAGTGGGTGGTCTGTTTGGGTTATTTGGGTGAGGGGTGAACAAGATTGCATCAGGGCGGCTGGAGTTCTGTCTGGTTTGAATAAGAATCGTGGGTTTGAAGAGGTAGGAAGGCACAGCACAATTAGAGCTCTAATCTCGAGATTTGCTCAGGGACTTGCAGGTCGCGCTGGGCCAAACGGTTTGTGTTGCCCGCATCCAACTGCACAAGATTGGCCCCATAAGAGCCTTCACTGACCAGTTTCACGGCTCTTTGAGCCAATGTGTCTCTCTTTCCTTAATTGATGTAGGGAGAGTTTTCTCTGCGTACGTTGTTTTTTCTTTTTCTTTTTCTTTTTCTTTTCAAGATCATCCTGCAAGCAATATTGTGACGCTCAGTTACCATGTTACGCATGACGGGACGTTGGCAGCCAGATAGGATGTGGAGAGCGCTATCCATGTGATGGCAATCAGGTAGCCTGACAATTGTCAGGTTATCCGCCTACAGGTTACAGAAACAAGGAAGGCCTTCAGTCATGAATCAATCATGACCAAAACGAATGACCGTTAGAAAGAAAAGAAAAGAGCTACTTGAAGTGTAAAAAAAAGGAGAAGGCCTGTTGTTGTTCTGATTCATATATGCCTTCTGATTTGTTCTCTGGCTGAATGAAGAGAAAGCAACCCACCCATAAGGCGGAGGGACAGGCCCAACCTCAGCGGGAAGGTGCCCCTTTCAAAAACTGCACCCCACACTTTAATTAAGGCGGAGGCCTGACATGCCCCTTGTCAGCGGCAACAATCTTGAGCTTGATTACTTTTTTTAATTTAGCACGGTAACAACATTTTAATATCTATTTCCTGAAGCACCTCCTCTGCTTGCACCTCTTTGGTGGGTCAACAAATCTTGGTCAGCGCCATCCAAATCCAAATCACGCTGCACAAATAATTTTAGAGGATATAGACCACGGTTGCTGTCGGCCAGCCTGCGCAGTACTAGGTCTAGCAGCAATGTCCTCTCCATCTGCATCTTCCCCCTCGTCTTCTTGGGTAGCGGAGCAGTTTGTGCCCAAGTTCTACGATGTGCTGCACAAACACCCCGACTTCCTCAGCCGATTTTACAAGGAGAACAGCATCCTGTCAGTGTGGACGGATGAGCACGCCACTGCGCAAGGAGACCTGCAGGTGCCTATGTGCCCATGATCATCATGTGTTTGGCGCGGGTGGTGCGGCATGCATGGTGGTTGTGAGGGAGGGGATGGTGCCTGTGAAACACTTTGCTGGCTGTCCATGTCGCCTCACCTCGCCCATTCTTCAACCCTGAAAAACGCGTAAACACGCAGGCCATTCAAGATGTCATCTCGAACACAATAGCACACGCTCAGTGCTTCCCACAGCACGTCGACTCCATGTATTCCATCGACAGGTAAGAGGTCTTGTGTAGTGTGTTACTCATGTCCTACCAAGTTTGGGGGCCCAGGCGTGGGTGTGTCCGTTCCAGCATGTGGGGCAGGCTGGGAGCTGTCAAGGCTGTGGATTAAACTGTCACTGCATGCCCTCACACATGATGCAGGCCTGCTCTTTGAAGTACAAACTTCAAAACGATGATGTCTCACTTCTTGCCCTCCTGCCCCACATGCAGGAGTGTGTGCATTCAGGTCGTGGGTGTCATGCTGTTGCAGGTGAGGGGGAGGGGGAAGAGGATTAGCTGCTTGCAGGGAAGCAGGCTTGGCAGACAGCTGTCTTGCTGGGTGTGTTGAGGTTGATCAGCTTGCTGCAGCAAGCTAGGGAAAGCAGGGAGACTTGACCTGCAGCTGTCAAAACCCCATGTTTCCCCCCCCTTGGACCTTGCCATCGCAGGGAAGGGAGCGGCAGTACGTCCAGACCTTCTTCCTAGCCACCCAGGAGCATGGCTTTTTTGTGTTGAATGACATGCTTCATGTGTTTCCAGCAACCAAGGAAAGTCTGCCTCAGCCTGCCCCCAGCCCTGTTGCACCCATACCTCCTGGTGAGTGAGGCCATGCTAGCATCAGTGTTCACAGCATGGTGAGCAAACACTACCGCCTTTTGCACAGCCTGGGTGCGAGGTCTGACGTTTGGAAGGCAGGCCCATGAACACCAATGACACTCCGCATGCAACCCTCAGTTGGTGTGTCAGGTTATTTTCAGGCTTGCATATCACATGCTTGCCAAATGCACATGCTGGATGACATGCTCAAGCAGTTACACAGTCTTGGGCCTCTTGTTCTGGTCTTTGCTCGCAGCTTTAGCTCGCCCAGCCATGCAAGAAGAGGTGGCTCCATACGTCCCCAACCCCAAGCTGCTGCAGGTACGTATGCAGAGACGTCTTAAATTTTAGCCTTAGAAGCCACCTCTTGTTTCATGTATGGCCCCTCGCGTCTGTTCAGTGGCGCGCAGATGCAAACAAGCTGCATGCACATGCTAAATTACAAACTTCTGAGTTCTAAATCAAACCCGCCTGAACAGGATGGGTCAGGTGCACACCTGGCATCAGCGCTCTGTCTCTCTTTCCTTCTCTCCTCCCCTCTCCCACTCCGCGCCCCATCTCTCCCTCTCCCACCCTACAAAGGAAAGGAAAGGGTTACACAGCTGTACCTGCCTACCCCCACCCTACATGTTTTGCAGGAGATGCAAGCCAGCTTCAACAGCTCCTCTCCCACCATGAATGGACCTGCGCAGCAGCACCCCCCTCCCCCCATGCCCCCTGCCCCCAGCCCAGCCCCCGCACCCCATGCCCCTGCAGCAGCAAGAGGCCAGAAACCAGAGGTGACAGCCCCTGCCAGCCCCGCCCCACACCCAGCTGCACCAGAAGCACGCCCCAAAGGTGGGCGAGGCACCTCGCCTGTTCCTCCTCCGGCAGGCCAGCAAATCAGCCGACCAGCTGCACCCCAGCAGCCCCCAAAGTTGCAGGTCCCCACCCCACCCCCCGAGATGTCCATGGCAGACCGCTTGAAGTTCATCGAGCAGCACAAGGAGATGCAGCGCCAGGCGCTGATAGCACAGCAGCAGGCCGCGCAGCAGCAGGCCGCGCAGCATGCTCAGCAGCAGCAGCAGCAGCAGCAGCAGCAAGCTGAGCCACAGCAGATAGAGCCGCAGCGGGAGGACCGGCCTTCACGGGCCATGCAGCAGCAGCAGCAGCGCCAGCAACGCCAGCAGCAGCAGCAGCAAGGTGCACCCAAGGCAAGCAAGCCTGAGCAGCAGCAACAGCAGCAGCAGCAGCAGCAGGAATCTAGCAGCCAGCAGCCCACGTCAAACGGGAACATCCAGAGCCAACCGCCTGTGCATGGTGTATACGTGCGCAACCTGCCACAAGGGGATGAGCTGACGGAGGCTCTGCTGGAGGAGCATTTTGGGCAGTTTGGCGCACTCAAAGCATCCACCGAAGTGCCCGCAGTCACCATCGTGGTCTCCCCTAAGTATGGCAAAGTGAGTGCTGGGCGTACATGGGTGCTGTTGCCATCGTAGTCTCCCCTCGATTTGGCAAAATGGGTGCTGGGTGTACATGGGTGCAGGGTGTGCATGGTTGCTGGGCTGCTGCTTGCACTCTTTGTATATTTAAGGCATATGTGACATGTCGTGCCACAAGTTGGGGCAAGCCTTAGTACTGTGTGAGTCTTATAATGGGACTTGGTTTCGGACAGGAGCAAGGCTGTCTGAGGCATGACGTGTCACAGCTCCCAGGGAGCACAGGCAACCTCACAGGTTTGGTGAGGACTGCTGCATGTTGGAATTGATGCAGCTGGTGACATGGGCGTCGTGTGCATGAGGGCCATGAATTGGCCAGGCGCTGTCTAGTTCAAGCGGCATTTGGTCACAATTATGTGTTTGTGCGCATTCAGATGCCTTGATGCGTTGTTGGGCGCCTTTGTAGGCGGATTTGGAGAACGGGTCTAAAGAGGCCCCTGAGGAGGAAAGGGAGGATCTAAAGAAGGATGGATCTGAAGGAGGCCAAGTCCTCTGAGGAGGGAAAGGAGGAGAGGCTCAGTGTGTAGACACCCAGGGAGAGTTTTGGCAGCGGCAGTAGAGGGAGGTCTCGTTGCCAATACATAACCCCTCAGGCACTGGATGTACTGCTGCATCACAGGAGGGCATGCGCTTTGTGCTATGTGTGTGTGTGCGCACTTTGTGTGTGAGGCATGCACTGCCACCTGTCTGTGTCAGAGGGTCTGCCCTGCTGTATACACATGTGGGCCCCATGTGCGCTCTGTGTGTCTGCCCGCTGTGTGTGTGTAGCTTGCAAGTGTGGCCTTTTTGTGTGAACAGCGTTTGATGTCTGAAAGGATCGAACGTGATGGTGTTGGGATATAGACAGCGTTGCAACGCTCAAGCTATCTTGAACGGTTCCTGATGACAGAGCAGCAGCCTCTCTTTGCTGAGCCCTCTGCACTGAACAAGGCCTTACAAATCCTCTGGAGGGCCTCACGTGGTTGTGAACTCCACAGCTTTGTTGAATGACTATTTTGGCCATCCCGCAAAAAAAAACGGGATTGCGATTCCATTGCCTGCAACACGTAATGTGCAAATTTAATATTTGTTAGGCTGGTGCATTGTGCAAAGCATGCTGGAGCTTCTGCGGCAAACGACACGCAGGTGCTAGATGCCCAGGGAACCTGCCTTGCATATCATGGGTATTGTGCATACTGGGTTGGAATTGCGCGTTAAGGTGTGGCTGCTATGAGCGCGCTGCTCACTTCAATGACACAGCATGGATGCAAGGCAGGTGGCTTGCACCACGCCATTGAGAACACCATCGAGGACTGTTGATGCAATCGCTCCATTCAGGATGCCATTGAGAACCACAGACGCAATCGATCACGCGTGCATGTGGCTTGCATCACGCCTCTGAGCCGTGAATGCAATCATGCCATTGAAAATGCCCTCGAGAAAAGCAGACGTAATCATGCATGCAGGTGGCTTACATCAAGTTCGAGCAGGGCTCCAGCGTCCAGGCAGCCAGGCAATCGCCGCCCACCATCGGCACGCAGCGCTGTGAAGTAAGTGGTGTGTGTGTGTGTGTGTGTGTGTGTGTGTGTGCGTGTGTGTGTGTGTGCGTGTGTGTGTGTGTGTGCGTGTCACAGATTTTGTTCAATCTGTGCATCTCTTTGAAGCTCTGGGGAGTACCCCATGCTCTGCGACGCGGTTGCTTTCATACGCCCTGTCCGACCAATCCACGTGCCTCTTCTGAAGTGTGAGAACACGCACACACACACATGCCCGTGCAGGTGCTGCCAATGGTGCCTGAGTATGTGAATGGGCCACAGCCGGGCATGCGTGGCATCGGTGCCTCCCGAGGAGGGTTCCGCTCTGGCGGCGCACCCAGGCGAGGTGGGCCTTCCGGTGGTAATTTATTTTATTATTGTAAAGGAAATGATCATACATTGTACACAGATGGACATGCGCAGCATCGATGCCTCCCAAGGAGGTTTCCGCTCCAGTTGCGCACCCAGGCAAGGCAAGCTTCCAGGTTCTCAGGTTTGGTAGGACTCCGCTCTATAGGTGCACCCAGGCGAGGCAAGCTTCCCCAATTCCAGAACTCAAAGGGAGTTTTCAAGATTGTATAAAAGATTACACTTGGGTGCGCACGAAGGCTAGGTGAGCGTTTTAATTTTCCGGTTTAAAAGGGATTCCGTTTGGGCGCTGCACCCAGGCAGGATATGTGAAGGTAAAGGACAAGTCATGAAACCTCGTTCCTAGGTTCCAAGCAAGGAATGGGTTAGGAAGGTAAACCATGAGCTTTGGGTGCAGTCTTGGATCTGGCTGTGTGGCTCGCGCACGCGCCTTTGTTGTGGGAAGCAAGAGGCATAGGACGAGATGGGAATGTATGCTTTTGGGGCAAAGGAGAAGAGATATGGCAATGGCAGTGGGCAAAGGAAAAGAGATATGGTGATGGCAGTAAGCAGAGGGCAACAGCTAAGGCAATGCGGGGCGTATTGCTTCTGGGTGAAGGAAATTAGCTCAAGGACGTGTGCAGGAATGCTCGCTGGTTGTGTAGATGACTTATGGCAGCTGCCCAAGGTCCCTCTTGTTTGTGCGTATTTACATGTCCATGAGTACTGCACTAATCTGGAACTTCTGGCACTGAATATGGAGGCCTGCAGGATGTTCAGTAATTATGATATTCATGAGGGTGTGGGAGCTTTGAGGTAAAATACCTCAACAACAACCCTGGCAGGCCAGGACTTGCCTCCACAACATTGAAGACAGACTCAGCTCAACATCATACATCTCAGCAGAGTGCACTGTGCATGATTTTGAGTGCAATGTGTCTCAATGAGGTGAGGTCACAGGTAGCAGAAGTGTCATAGATCCGTTAGCTTGCAACCCAATGGCACCCCGCAAGCTTGCTTGGGCATCACCAAAGACGCTCAAGGTCTGGCCTAAGCTCTGCAAAGAGCTGACCAGTTGATGTGAAGGTGTTGACAGAACTTTTGTTGAAAGAACTAATGAGAGCCCGACGGATGTCTGCCATGCGCCTGCGGGCTTGGACCCACCTCATCCTGCCATGCGCTACCTTGCCCCCAGCAACTCCCCTACAAGAAAACCCCCAAAAATAAAATAAAAAAATATTATTTGTGCTTGGTGTTGTCAAGGCTTGGAGTGCAGGGCAACTTAATTTGAAGGCTAATTTCCCTGCATTAGGTGCACCGTGACAATGGAACCAGATAAGCAGTGCTACATTAAGTGTGCACCAATGTGGCCCCCTTTCCTTAGTTGATGTGGGGAGTGTTTTACTGCCTACGTAGTTTTTCTTTTCTTTTTTTAGGTGTGGTGAGACCCAGATCAACCAGACGAGCAATGGTTTAGTCATTGTAGACAGTGTGGGTCCCACCCCAAGTACAATGGTGCGCAGAGTCACTTAATTGTTTCTGTTTGGGTTTCTATAGCTACAGGTGCTAGGTTTTCGGATGGTATCAGCATGCTGGGCAGCTGCTGCCTGCTGCTGGATACTGTTCAATAGTATCTAACTTAGTAAGGGGTGCTTTGGTACGCTTTGAGCAAGTATTGGGGTTCAAACGAGGTGCATACCCCTATTCTGAGCAGGTATCTGGTTTCGGGCCAATTGGAGTTGCTCTGTTTGAGATAGGATGCACAAAGAAAGCATGAAGATGGCTTTTGGGGGGCAGGCAGAGGAGCCATTCCCCGAAGGGAAAACCCAGTCGGGGTTACCTCCAGAGATGTATACGGGGAGAGTTTTTCTTTTGTGTTCAGGGACTTCAATGCCCTGTTCTTGGAGCTTGTCCCTGCAGCACAAGGGAAAACGAAATGACGCATTGTGTTGGTAGGCAGCAGAAATATTATGTACATGAGTCGTGAGGAGAGTCTGACTCTGTGAGTCAAAGCACTGCGTATCCCCTCAACTAATCCACCGCAAAAAAGGCTTTTTACAGAGTCTCCCATTCTTTCATGGTAGAGATTGTGTGTATTTGAGCCGATTATCATTCTTGACCGAACCAGGGGTCGAACCTGGAACCTCCTGTTCCGTAGACAGGTGCTCTATCCATTGAGCTATACGGCCAGTAGCCCGCAGACTTGTTCTGCGACACTCGAGCCAGGGGTCGAACCTGGGACCTTCTCTTTAGGAAAGAGACGCGCTATCCACTGCGCTACACGAGCTCAACCCATTTTCTGTGCTACACGCTTCTGATTCAGAGTTATATGGATCTCTCAGGGAGCATATTTTCTTGCAGAAGGATTAGTATCAAAGGCGTCCAGGAAGCACGAGTTGGGATGGTGTGCGTGCGTTCAAGCGTGGAACAGTTTCTGAGGCTCCCTTATTAAGTGATTGGGAAACAGATGGTCAATCTTGCAGGCACAGGCAAAGGCCGGGCCCATCCAAGGGTGCGCCTGGTGGCTCTACCTGGCCATTGCTCTTGTTGGGTGAGATTGGTTTTTTAGACCTAAAACTGGCAGAGATGATCCGAGAGGCCCTTCCCAGGCTCTCTTGACCCTCTCTTCTGATGAAACGCTCGACCCACATTGCCAGGCTTGACCCTCTTGAGGATCAGGGGTCAATAGGTGTGCTGGATGCGCAAAGCAACATTCAGGAGCGCTTCAACAAGACATTCCTTGTAAATCTGAGCTGACATTGGTGCCCATGATGATGACAGATGCGCGCGCGCACGCGCGCACACACACACACACACACACACACACACACACACACACACGCACACACACATGCACACCAGGGAAGTTCAGGGGCCCTCGTGCATGTCCAGTTTGCCCGGAGCAGCCTCAGCAAAATGTCGGGGAGAGTGGGAATCGAACCCTAGACCTCCTGGTTTCAGGCACAATCCGATAGATTTTATCGTTTCTTCCGGTTTGCCCGGACGCGCTTCCATTTTTGTTCCTGTTTCATCCCCCAAAGATCATCTTGTTTCCGGTCCCCGGATGGCGTGAACGTCCCTGATGCACACACACGCGCACACACACACCTGATCTCACGCAGGCGGCAACCGATTTGGCGATGGTGGACGTCCCCCCCGCAGCGGCGCAGGACCTGAGGGCCGAGCAGATAGGCAAGGGAGCCCCTCGTCCGGCCCTGGCACCAGCAACAAGTGAGTGAAGGCTGGGGTGTGGTGATGTGAAGCGATGAAATGCCTCTGCTACGGGACGTGTAAGGGAACAAATGCTTCTGCGCAAGGTTAGGGATGCCTCTGTGCTCAGGACATTCGTGTGAACAGGTGCCTTCGCGCAAAACCTGCCTCTGCGCAAGGAAAGGGGTGCCTCTGTGCTCGGGACATTTGTGTAAACAGGTGCCTTTGCGCAAGGGAATGGGTGCCTTTTGCGCAACAGAAAGGTTGCTTTTTCACAAGGGACACGTAAGGGAGTGAAGTGTGAAGGAATGCCTCTCTGCAAGGGACAAGCAAGGAGCTCCTTGTCTGGCCCTTGCCGCAACCTCAAGATGAGGTTTGATAGGTGCAATGAGGAGTGGTGGATGCGATGAGGTGTGATGAGTGTGATATTTCAAGGGTGCATTGAGGAAAGTGTATGGATGCAATGAGGTGTGACGGGTGTGATATCCTTGCGCAGAGGCCATGCTGGCCTCCTCTGTAGCGTCCAAATTTTAACATACATCTTAAAGGGTACCTGTAAGTGTGGTATGGCCACCTTTGTTGCTTTGGCGCTTCTTATGCAGCCAGCGCGATGGTTTTTCCACAAATACTCCGGCATTTTTGCTTTGGTGTTCCTTGTAAAAGTGTGGAGTCATTTTGCAGAGCTGGGTTCTGCCTGAAAGGCACAAAGTGCACAAGATACTTCTCGAAACTATGATTGCATGTTTGAGCATGAATGATGAAATCAGGGAAGTGAGGGCTCTTGCAGCCAAACAGTCTGCATCTGCTTACCGTTGGAACTTTATTGATTTTGTGAATGATTGAATGTATGATGGATGACCTGACAATTATGAGGCCTTTTTGCAAACTGGAAATTTGAAGAGCAAAAAGTTCAGAGGGACCTCGCAAGCATTTAAAAGTTAAATGGAGGCCCATCCTGGGCAGGGACAAAGCTCTACGCTGTATGGCTTTTTGAAGAGGCCCCGCACTGAGGAGGATTACCCCCTGCTCAGTGTCAAGCAAATCAGGTTCAAACCAGAGGCACTAGTAAGAGCGCAGCAGCATGGTCAAGAGATGGAGTTCAGGGCAGAGGCTGAAAGAGCTATTGCCCCAGCTGTAAGAATGTGGGCAGGCTGCCGATGGATCCAGTAATGCATTCTGCTCCTGCCCCTAAGAGGTTAGTGGGGAGCCCCGTGCAAGCACTCATGTGCAAGCACCGACTGCAGAACCAGGAAGGTTGCTTGTCCTTGTCCAGCTGTCAGCCCATGCATACAGGGTGACCTTGCAGCTCTTAACCAGAATTCCAGCAATTTATGCAGCAGTGCAAGCAAGAGAGGCAGCAGGGGGGTGAGCAACCGAAGGGGGGCGCACCCTGAATGGTAGAGGCGCACCGATTGAGGAGGGGGGGTTGCCCAGGTCTGCCAGAGAGCTAGCAGATGAGGAAAGTGTGGCACTAATGGTGGCAGCAAGTCTTAGGGGGACATAGAGAATGTCCAGCAATGACAATAGAGACGTGTGCAGGCCTGGATTAATTTGCTGATGGACTTCACTCGTTATTCTTGTGGATTCGCTGCCCAACTGTGCTGAAAACCAGTAATAGTTTGAGAAAAATTTGGGGGGGCCTCGTAAAGTAGTAAAGTTACAACAGAAATTGTGAAGTATTTTTGGGAGCTCAGGAAAATGTAGGGTTGCGAAATCAAAGAGCTACGGTATGAGGCATGATGCTCCCGTTCCGTCAAGCTGCGCTCGTGTTTCGTAAATAATTGGTCGATGATGCTCATGTGGCATGATGCTGCTCGTGAGACACAGCGCTCGTGCTTTATGAAGCTGTGATACAATGCTCTTGCTGTGTCTGCTTTAAAAGAATGAAGCTGAGCGGCCTTCTCGCATTACCAGGTATGCATGTCAGTTGAAAGCAGATGTTCGTGGAGGTTTTCCTAGGTCAGCTTGCTCCGCCCCCATTGGTCCTCATTAAAATGCCGCGCGCCTTGGTTTTAATCAGCACTGTTATAAATACTTAGCAAACACAAGCATGTGCTGTTCATGCATGAAAAGCATGCTGTGCAGCTAAATGCTGTGCATGCATGCACGAAGGCAGGCACGAGCAGCACTTGTGCAAGTACTCATGCCAGCAGAGGCAGGGCACGGCATCATTTGTGCAAGCAGCACCCGTGCAAGCTGAGGTGGTGCATGATATCATTTGTGCAAGCAGCATCCGTGCAAGCTGAGGTAGTGCATGGTATCATTTGTGTCAGCGGCACTCGTACAAGCACGCAGGGCGTAAGCAGCATTTGTACGAGTGCTCATGCAAGCAGGCGTGGCATGACATCATTCGTGCAAGCAGCACTCATGCAAGCAAAGCCGGGGCATGGCATTTGCGCGTGCAGGCAGGGCACAGAATGGAGAAGGATGAGAAACCACGTAAGCAATGAGAACACTCTGCATTAATTGAGGAATAAGGCACACTTGGCATGAAGAGCTGTGGATCCCATCTCCACAAACGCGTCATTTGTTCATGCGTTGTTCATGCTGTGACATTGGCTTGCTGCCTTCGTGCTTGTAGGGACCAGGGCAGCAGTCAACCAAGCGAGCGCCCACCCCGACCTGCGGGTGGCCTAGACCGAAGTGCACCTGGCGCAGAACGCAGCTCTGGCAGCGGTGGTGGTGGCCGAGGGGGAGGCCGGCGCAGCAGGTCAGTGCAGGCTTACGTGATTGAGCTCAATTGTGCATCACTGTTAAGTTGAATCCTGCTCAATTGCGATGGGGGAGGCCGCCGCAGCAGGTCAGTGAAGGGATGCGTGCTCTATTCATTATGAATCAATGTGTATTCCGGCTTAAACGGTCCAGTTTGCACGGTCCACGTTCGTAACAGTTTGGATTGCACAGGAGGCGGCATCAGTAATGGCATGCATTAGTTAAGGCACTAAAGCTCTCATCTAACATAATCATGTTCTAGATTGAATCAGATGTGCTCATTTTGAGAGTCGGTTCTACCTGCACATGTACCGGCACCATTTACATTTTTTTCAAATCAACAGTGAATAGTGCACTTGGTTGTTGGTTCGCCCTGGCAACCTGCTGCTCAAATAGAAGAATTGGCCTGCTTGTTTGCAACCACTGTCGCGGCTGCATGAGCATGCAAGCCTGTGCTCTAGCTCAATTGCAGATTACTGTTGTTGAGGAATCCACCTCCCTAGTAGCATTTGCTGGAAGGGGTTGGTTACAAGGGTATACCTGGTCATGCGTGCATGCACACACATGCACATCCGCACACACGGGTGCTTCTTTTGGGGTTTATAACCCTTGATTTTATATCACACCAAAGTATGCCCTTACTTTTAAAATCTGGTTTTATATCTTTTGCCCACATGCCTGCGGCTGCTCACTTTCCCAAATGACTTCTGTATGAGACCTTGCAAATCAATCCCTTGAAAATCTCGTCAGCAGGAAAAAAGGTCATCTTGCCTTTAAGTTGCCACCGTTTGTCGGTCTGTTCACAGACAGTTAAACTGTCTCCTAGCTTCGCCATCAAATCCATAGCGGCCGCGCTTGCTGGCATCCAACCATCTGCCAATAGCTGCTGGGAAGGGAAATGAAGCATCGCTGAATTCCTTTTGCCCTTGAATGCCCACTAATGCGCGTGGGCGCATGCTGTGAGGTGCTGCTTTTTCTTCTTGTTGCGCTTGGGGTCCTTAATGCATTTCATCGCCTTTATGAACCCCAGGGAAGGCCGCTCAATAGACACATCAGTGCTGGAGCGCCCCAGCTGCAAGTGCTTGTACTTGCTCAAAATCAGAGTGTGCAGCTTGGGGTCAGCTGCCTGTCCTGTGCGTTGCTGTGCTCTGTGCTCCGCGCCCTTGTCCATGTGCTGCTGCCATGATGCCTTGTCTCTCTGTGCCTGTTGCCATTTTGCTTGCACGAGTGCCTTGTGCTTCTTGCCGTGCTCGTGCACCTTCACGTCTGTGCTCTACATTGGAAGCTGCTCTTGCTGAGGATGCACAGCGCCACATACTCATTCTTGTCATTAAGACCATCTCTCAGCCAATGCTTTTGCAGGAGACATTTTGGGGCTCATACCAGTCTGCCTGGAACTTGCAGTGACACCATGCGGAAAGTATGCCTTGAAATTACCGTCACTTTGCCCCCTCTTCACTCTTTTCCTGTTATCCTTCTCGCACATTGAAACAATTTTGAAATGGGGGCTGCTGGACTTCAAAATTTTTAGGAAGTCCAAGGTATTCTAAGGCACTCCGACCCCTTTTCACCAAAGCCCCTCAAACCCTCCAACAGCCGATTTTTTTTTCAAAAATTACCTAAACACTATCGCAAAAAGAAAAAACACTGGCATACGTGCACACACTCATACACACACATGCTCACGCGATCAAACCGTTGCAGGAGCGGGAGCGCCTCGCGACCAAAGCGAGACCAAGGGGGCAATGGAGGAGGCCAGCCAGCCCCCACGCCCACCTACGTACCAGTTGCACCAAAATCTTGAGTTGTTGGAATTACGAGTTGCGAGGGTGATGACTTAAGAACATCATAACATGCGTGAGTGTTGATGTTTGATGTAGGAGAATGCATGCAATCCATGCATTGCGCATCTGTGGACTCATTGAGAGTGTCTTGGAGGTTACCACCAGGGTTGGGTGGTGCCTGTGAATGTGTGAATCTCAGAAAGTGCTTAGGTTTAGCTCTCAATGCTCTTTTTTTTGGCACGTTTGATGCCAATAGACACTGCCAACTGTCCATGCAGTTGTGTTGGGTGGGCTTCTATTGGGACCTGTTGATGGATGGATTTGATCGATATAAAAAGCTTTGAGGATCAGAATGGGATCGAAAGCTGATAGTGCTGCTCATGTGTAGCATGCGCACGGTCAATGTCGTTGTTACCTTAACACCGCTGGGACACCCTGCTTGCTGCAAGAAGGAGAAGGGTGGGAGCTGCCGACTCACAAGTCTTTTGATTGCAAAACTTTGACTCTCACTCTCTCTTCTGCAAGCTATGTGCTTGCTTTCTCACTGTGTTCCTTACAGTATCCATTGCTTCATGGTCAGGCCATCTTGCAGGCAACCGCATTCATCTACTAGCTTGTGCATACCTACATTCTTTCCATTGCTCATTGATTTTATGGCTTATCCTGTTGACGTTACTGGCTGTGAAGCAATGGAGCAGGTTTAGGGTTGGCCAATTCCTCTTTTTATACGTATCTATACGTATTATACGGCAAATGCATGGAATTTTTAGCACTGAATATACGGGCATATGGTATTGGCATACAGAACTGGCCAACCCTAAGCAGGTTACATGGTTTTGGTAAGGATTTGGGCCTGAAAAGAAAAGTCTTTGAGGTGGACAACTACCCCCAAAACATGCATTTTTGTACATGCTCCCAGCATAGGTGTGCCCCGACCTTGGCTGGTCAAGCTTGGTTGCAAAATGTAGCCTGTTATCTTTCTGCAGCGCTAGAGCTTGGCCAGCAAAGATTGGGTCGCACCTGCTAAATTAGCCGCTGCGGCGGAATGAGCCCTGCTTTTTGACCAAATTATCCATTTCGGATCAACTATAGCACCAGATTGGGTGATATTCGGTGATTTGGAGTCCTTTTTACCAGAAGATCATTGCAAAAATTGGAGTGGAAGAACAGAACAGTGGTTGGCAAGATACATAATTTTAGCCATTCCACAGGAGGGTAGATTTCGTGTAACTTTTGGACGGCACGTGTCAATCCTTATAAGAATTATATATTTGGAAACCTGAGGTCGAGAGCTTTCGATCGGTATATATTTGGGTCCAATCGGAGGAGGTCGAGGGGGGGTGGGGGGGGTTGACTTTTGGGACCCCCCCTCCAGAATTTTTCTGGGCCAGTTCTACAGGATTGTAAACATATCATCGGGTTCTTGAGCTCAAGCCCTGTCGATTGGCACCCTTTTGGTGCAAATTGGGTAAAAGGGAGGGGTTGCATCCATGGCTGGGAGTCAGTGCCATGCGCGGACGGGTGTGGGCAGCAGGGGCTGTGCAAATGCAAAAGGTGATAACAGCATACAATGTGTTATTGCTTGGTGGAGTTAGTAGAGCAGTTTGTGGGCTTGCAAGCCAGTTGTGGGTGCCTGGAAGGGCAGGTTTGCATGGGCGTCCGCTGCTCAGTTTTTGCCCCATAATTTTGCTGCAACTCAACTTTTCATTGTGCTGAGTATGCAGATGGATGGGGAATAAAAAAAGGAGCAGATTGGTACCCTTGTTGTCCGGGTAGGGGCACTGGAAGGGGGGGTCAGGTGGGTCCAGACCAAAAAGTACACGCGCCTTCCTTGAAAAAAAAGTTTCCTCCCTCCTGAATTCCACTTGAAAATTTTGTGTAAAAAGGGCGCGAGAAAGCTCAAAATTCGACCTACTTCTTTCCCTTTTTTGAATGTGCAGGATGTAACTTACATTGAATGGTAAATTTACATCGCAACATCCGCCTACAAGGGCAGCTAATTGGAAACATTGAGGCCTGTAATTAGAGCTGGCCAAAAACCTGCTCAACCCATACAACTTGGACTTCAAAGACATAATAAGTCAGGATGTTAGAAAAGTAAATGGAGGTCACAAACACAAAATGTTGGGAGTTCAACTCAACAGTAAGTTACTGTTTCCTGTGAGCAGGGAATGTTTCGTGCCAGTGTTTGCTTTTGATGTTGTCACACCTTGGGCACCTTGTTAAGCCAAAAAGGAGAGAGGGAAAAGAGAATATTTTGCGTGCCATTTCCGGGTATGTGCATGAGGAAAGATCCCCTGACTAGCAAGCTAGCTAGATTGCAGTGTACAGGAACAAAGAAAACCTTAAGGCAAAACGACTGACTAGCCTGCTCATATAAAAAAGACAAGCCCTTAAAAAAAGGAAATGGCTTGTTGCTGTTTTGGTAGATGAGAGTGAGAACATGTCAAAGGGTTGTACTTGGTGAGTGGAAGATAGGTATGAAACTGCCTGGAGAGAAGCACGGGAGGGTGGAAGAAGAGGACCAGAGAAGAAGGAGGCAAACTTTTGTCGAAGAGAGCAGACCCGGGTGTGTGTGCATTTGGAAATAGCAAGTTGCTCATCCTGCACATCATCTTGGGCATCGCAAAGGTCGCAGGTAGGAGAAGTGTCGTCATTCCAAGTAGCTTGCTCTCTTGGGCCACGCCGCGCACCCGGCAAGCTTGCTTGGGCATCACCAAAGAGGCTCAAAGGTCTGGCCTAAACTCTGCAAAAAGCTGACTAGTTGACGTGAAGGTGTTGACAGAACTTCTGTTGAAAGAACTAACAAGGGCCCGACGGATTGTCTGCCATGCGCTTGCGGGTTTGGACTCTCCTCATCCTGCTACGTGCTACCTTGCCCCCAGCAACTCCGCTACTGTAGGGGCCCTACAAGAAGAACCGGCTGCTGCTTGCTGCTGGATACTGTTCAATAGTATCTAACTTAGTAAGGGGTGCTTTGGTACGCTTTGAGCAAGTATTGGGGTTCAAACGAGGTGCATACCCCTATTCTGAGCAGGTATCTGGTTCCGGGCCAATTGGAGTTGCTCTGTTTGAGATAGGATGCACAAAGAAAGCATGAAGATGGCTTTTGGGGGGCAGGCAGAGGAGCCATTCCCCGAAGGGAAAACCCAGTCGGGGTTACCTCCAGAGATGTATACGGGGAGAGTTTTTCTTTTGTGTTCAGGGACTTCAATGCCCTGTTCTTGGAGCTTGTCCCTGCAGCACAAGGGAAAACGAAATGACGCATTGTGTTGGTAGGCAGCAGAAATATTATGTACATGAGTCGTGAGGAGAGTCTGACTCTGTGAGTCAAAGCACTGCGTATCCCCTCAACTAATCCACCGCAAAAAAGGCTTTTTACAGAGTCTCCCATTCTTTCATGGTAGAGATTGTGTGTATTTGAGCCGATTATCATTCTTGACCGAACCAGGGGTCGAACCTGGAACCTCCTGTTCCGTAGACAGGTGCTCTATCCATTGAGCTATACGGCCAGTAGCCCGCAGACTTGTTCTGCGACACTCGAGCCAGGGGTCGAACCTGGGACCTTCTCTTTAGGAAAGAGACGCGCTATCCACTGCGCTACACGAGCTCAACCCATTTTCTGTGCTACACGCTTCTGATTCAGAGTTATATGGATCTCTCAGGGAGCATATTTTCTTGCAGAAGGATTAGTATCAAAGGCGTCCAGGAAGCACGAGTTGGGATGGTGTGCGTGCGTTCAAGCGTGGAACAGTTTCTGAGGCTCCCTTATTAAGTGATTGGGAAACAGATGGTCAATCTTGCAGGCACAGGCAAAGGCCGGGCCCATCCAAGGGTGCGCCTGGTGGCTCTACCTGGCCATTGCTCTTGTTGGGTGAGATTGGTTTTTTAGACCTAAAACTGGCAGAGATGATCCGAGAGGCCCTTCCCAGGCTCTCTTGACCCTCTCTTCTGATGAAACGCTCGACCCACATTGCCAGGCTTGACCCTCTTGAGGATCAGGGGTCAATAGGTGTGCTGGATGCGCAAAGCAACATTCAGGAGCGCTTCAACAAGACATTCCTTGTAAATCTGAGCTGACATTGGTGCCCATGATGATGACAGATGCGCGCGCGCACGCGCGCACACACACACACACACACACACACACACACACACACACACGCACACACACATGCACACCAGGGAAGTTCAGGGGCCCTCGTGCATGTCCAGTTTGCCCGGAGCAGCCTCAGCAAAATGTCGGGGAGAGTGGGAATCGAACCCTAGACCTCCTGGTTTCAGGCACAATCCGATAGATTTTATCGTTTCTTCCGGTTTGCCCGGACGCGCTTCCATTTTTGTTCCTGTTTCATCCCCCAAAGATCATCTTGTTTCCGGTCCCCGGATGGCGTGAACGTCCCTGATGCACACACACGCGCACACACACACCTGATCTCACGCAGGCGGCAACCGATTTGGCGATGGTGGACGTCCCCCCCGCAGCGGCGCAGGACCTGAGGGCCGAGCAGATAGGCAAGGGAGCCCCTCGTCCGGCCCTGGCACCAGCAACAAGTGAGTGAAGGCTGGGGTGTGGTGATGTGAAGCGATGAAATGCCTCTGCTACGGGACGTGTAAGGGAACAAATGCTTCTGCGCAAGGTTAGGGATGCCTCTGTGCTCAGGACATTCGTGTGAACAGGTGCCTTCGCGCAAAACCTGCCTCTGCGCAAGGAAAGGGGTGCCTCTGTGCTCGGGACATTTGTGTAAACAGGTGCCTTTGCGCAAGGGAATGGGTGCCTTTTGCGCAACAGAAAGGTTGCTTTTTCACAAGGGACACGTAAGGGAGTGAAGTGTGAAGGAATGCCTCTCTGCAAGGGACAAGCAAGGAGCTCCTTGTCTGGCCCTTGCCGCAACCTCAAGATGAGGTTTGATAGGTGCAATGAGGAGTGGTGGATGCGATGAGGTGTGATGAGTGTGATATTTCAAGGGTGCATTGAGGAAAGTGTATGGATGCAATGAGGTGTGACGGGTGTGATATCCTTGCGCAGAGGCCATGCTGGCCTCCTCTGTAGCGTCCAAATTTTAACATACATCTTAAAGGGTACCTGTAAGTGTGGTATGGCCACCTTTGTTGCTTTGGCGCTTCTTATGCAGCCAGCGCGATGGTTTTTCCACAAATACTCCGGCATTTTTGCTTTGGTGTTCCTTGTAAAAGTGTGGAGTCATTTTGCAGAGCTGGGTTCTGCCTGAAAGGCACAAAGTGCACAAGATACTTCTCGAAACTATGATTGCATGTTTGAGCATGAATGATGAAATCAGGGAAGTGAGGGCTCTTGCAGCCAAACAGTCTGCATCTGCTTACCGTTGGAACTTTATTGATTTTGTGAATGATTGAATGTATGATGGATGACCTGACAATTATGAGGCCTTTTTGCAAACTGGAAATTTGAAGAGCAAAAAGTTCAGAGGGACCTCGCAAGCATTTAAAAGTTAAATGGAGGCCCATCCTGGGCAGGGACAAAGCTCTACGCTGTATGGCTTTTTGAAGAGGCCCCGCACTGAGGAGGATTACCCCCTGCTCAGTGTCAAGCAAATCAGGTTCAAACCAGAGGCACTAGTAAGAGCGCAGCAGCATGGTCAAGAGATGGAGTTCAGGGCAGAGGCTGAAAGAGCTATTGCCCCAGCTGTAAGAATGTGGGCAGGCTGCCGATGGATCCAGTAATGCATTCTGCTCCTGCCCCTAAGAGGTTAGTGGGGAGCCCCGTGCAAGCACTCATGTGCAAGCACCGACTGCAGAACCAGGAAGGTTGCTTGTCCTTGTCCAGCTGTCAGCCCATGCATACAGGGTGACCTTGCAGCTCTTAACCAGAATTCCAGCAATTTATGCAGCAGTGCAAGCAAGAGAGGCAGCAGGGGGGTGAGCAACCGAAGGGGGGCGCACCCTGAATGGTAGAGGCGCACCGATTGAGGAGGGGGGGTTGCCCAGGTCTGCCAGAGAGCTAGCAGATGAGGAAAGTGTGGCACTAATGGTGGCAGCAAGTCTTAGGGGGACATAGAGAATGTCCAGCAATGACAATAGAGACGTGTGCAGGCCTGGATTAATTTGCTGATGGACTTCACTCGTTATTCTTGTGGATTCGCTGCCCAACTGTGCTGAAAACCAGTAATAGTTTGAGAAAAATTTGGGGGGGCCTCGTAAAGTAGTAAAGTTACAACAGAAATTGTGAAGTATTTTTGGGAGCTCAGGAAAATGTAGGGTTGCGAAATCAAAGAGCTACGGTATGAGGCATGATGCTCCCGTTCCGTCAAGCTGCGCTCGTGTTTCGTAAATAATTGGTCGATGATGCTCATGTGGCATGATGCTGCTCGTGAGACACAGCGCTCGTGCTTTATGAAGCTGTGATACAATGCTCTTGCTGTGTCTGCTTTAAAAGAATGAAGCTGAGCGGCCTTCTCGCATTACCAGGTATGCATGTCAGTTGAAAGCAGATGTTCGTGGAGGTTTTCCTAGGTCAGCTTGCTCCGCCCCCATTGGTCCTCATTAAAATGCCGCGCGCCTTGGTTTTAATCAGCACTGTTATAAATACTTAGCAAACACAAGCATGTGCTGTTCATGCATGAAAAGCATGCTGTGCAGCTAAATGCTGTGCATGCATGCACGAAGGCAGGCACGAGCAGCACTTGTGCAAGTACTCATGCCAGCAGAGGCAGGGCACGGCATCATTTGTGCAAGCAGCACCCGTGCAAGCTGAGGTGGTGCATGATATCATTTGTGCAAGCAGCATCCGTGCAAGCTGAGGTAGTGCATGGTATCATTTGTGTCAGCGGCACTCGTACAAGCACGCAGGGCGTAAGCAGCATTTGTACGAGTGCTCATGCAAGCAGGCGTGGCATGACATCATTCGTGCAAGCAGCACTCATGCAAGCAAAGCCGGGGCATGGCATTTGCGCGTGCAGGCAGGGCACAGAATGGAGAAGGATGAGAAACCACGTAAGCAATGAGAACACTCTGCATTAATTGAGGAATAAGGCACACTTGGCATGAAGAGCTGTGGATCCCATCTCCACAAACGCGTCATTTGTTCATGCGTTGTTCATGCTGTGACATTGGCTTGCTGCCTTCGTGCTTGTAGGGACCAGGGCAGCAGTCAACCAAGCGAGCGCCCACCCCGACCTGCGGGTGGCCTAGACCGAAGTGCACCTGGCGCAGAACGCAGCTCTGGCAGCGGTGGTGGTGGCCGAGGGGGAGGCCGGCGCAGCAGGTCAGTGCAGGCTTACGTGATTGAGCTCAATTGTGCATCACTGTTAAGTTGAATCCTGCTCAATTGCGATGGGGGAGGCCGCCGCAGCAGGTCAGTGAAGGGATGCGTGCTCTATTCATTATGAATCAATGTGTATTCCGGCTTAAACGGTCCAGTTTGCACGGTCCACGTTCGTAACAGTTTGGATTGCACAGGAGGCGGCATCAGTAATGGCATGCATTAGTTAAGGCACTAAAGCTCTCATCTAACATAATCATGTTCTAGATTGAATCAGATGTGCTCATTTTGAGAGTCGGTTCTACCTGCACATGTACCGGCACCATTTACATTTTTTTCAAATCAACAGTGAATAGTGCACTTGGTTGTTGGTTCGCCCTGGCAACCTGCTGCTCAAATAGAAGAATTGGCCTGCTTGTTTGCAACCACTGTCGCGGCTGCATGAGCATGCAAGCCTGTGCTCTAGCTCAATTGCAGATTACTGTTGTTGAGGAATCCACCTCCCTAGTAGCATTTGCTGGAAGGGGTTGGTTACAAGGGTATACCTGGTCATGCGTGCATGCACACACATGCACATCCGCACACACGGGTGCTTCTTTTGGGGTTTATAACCCTTGATTTTATATCACACCAAAGTATGCCCTTACTTTTAAAATCTGGTTTTATATCTTTTGCCCACATGCCTGCGGCTGCTCACTTTCCCAAATGACTTCTGTATGAGACCTTGCAAATCAATCCCTTGAAAATCTCGTCAGCAGGAAAAAAGGTCATCTTGCCTTTAAGTTGCCACCGTTTGTCGGTCTGTTCACAGACAGTTAAACTGTCTCCTAGCTTCGCCATCAAATCCATAGCGGCCGCGCTTGCTGGCATCTAACCATCTGCCAATAGCTGCTGGGAAGGGAAATGAAGCATCGCTGAATTCCTTTTGCCCTTGAATGCCCACTAATGCGCGTGGGCGCATGCTGTGAGGTGCTGCTTTTTCTTCTTGTTGCGCTTGGGGTCCTTAATGCATTTCATCGCCTTTATGAACCCCAGGGAAGGCCGCTCAATAGACACATCAGTGCTGGAGCGCCCCAGCTGCAAGTGCTTGTACTTGCTCAAAATCAGAGTGTGCAGCTTGGGGTCAGCTGCCTGTCCTGTGCGTTGCTGTGCTCTGTGCTCCGCGCCCTTGTCCATGTGCTGCTGCCATGATGCCTTGTCTCTCTGTGCCTGTTGCCATTTTGCTTGCACGAGTGCCTTGTGCTTCTTGCCGTGCTCGTGCACCTTCACGTCTGTGCTCTACATTGGAAGCTGCTCTTGCTGAGGATGCACAGCGCCACATACTCATTCTTGTCATTAAGACCATCTCTCAGCCAATGCTTTTGCAGGAGACATTTTGGGGCTCATACCAGTCTGCCTGGAACTTGCAGTGACACCATGCGGAAAGTATGCCTTGAAATTACCGTCACTTTGCCCCCTCTTCACTCTTTTCCTGTTATCCTTCTCGCACATTGAAACAATTTTGAAATGGGGGCTGCTGGACTTCAAAATTTTTAGGAAGTCCAAGGTATTCTAAGGCACTCCGACCCCTTTTCACCAAAGCCCCTCAAACCCTCCAACAGCCGATTTTTTTTTCAAAAATTACCTAAACACTATCGCAAAAAGAAAAAACACTGGCATACGTGCACACACTCATACACACACATGCTCACGCGATCAAACCGTTGCAGGAGCGGGAGCGCCTCGCGACCAAAGCGAGACCAAGGGGGCAATGGAGGAGGCCAGCCAGCCCCCACGCCCACCTACGTACCAGTTGCACCAAAATCTTGAGTTGTTGGAATTACGAGTTGCGAGGGTGATGACTTAAGAACATCATAACATGCGTGAGTGTTGATGTTTGATGTAGGAGAATGCATGCAATCCATGCATTGCGCATCTGTGGACTCATTGAGAGTGTCTTGGAGGTTACCACCAGGGTTGGGTGGTGCCTGTGAATGTGTGAATCTCAGAAAGTGCTTAGGTTTAGCTCTCAATGCTCTTTTTTTTGGCACGTTTGATGCCAATAGACACTGCCAACTGTCCATGCAGTTGTGTTGGGTGGGCTTCTATTGGGACCTGTTGATGGATGGATTTGATCGATATAAAAAGCTTTGAGGATCAGAATGGGATCGAAAGCTGATAGTGCTGCTCATGTGTAGCATGCGCACGGTCAATGTCGTTGTTACCTTAACACCGCTGGGACACCCTGCTTGCTGCAAGAAGGAGAAGGGTGGGAGCTGCCGACTCACAAGTCTTTTGATTGCAAAACTTTGACTCTCACTCTCTCTTCTGCAAGCTATGTGCTTGCTTTCTCACTGTGTTCCTTACAGTATCCATTGCTTCATGGTCAGGCCATCTTGCAGGCAACCGCATTCATCTACTAGCTTGTGCATACCTACATTCTTTCCATTGCTCATTGATTTTATGGCTTATCCTGTTGACGTTACTGGCTGTGAAGCAATGGAGCAGGTTTAGGGTTGGCCAATTCCTCTTTTTATACGTATCTATACGTATTATACGGCAAATGCATGGAATTTTTAGCACTGAATATACGGGCATATGGTATTGGCATACAGAACTGGCCAACCCTAAGCAGGTTACATGGTTTTGGTAAGGATTTGGGCCTGAAAAGAAAAGTCTTTGAGGTGGACAACTACCCCCAAAACATGCATTTTTGTACATGCTCCCAGCATAGGTGTGCCCCGACCTTGGCTGGTCAAGCTTGGTTGCAAAATGTAGCCTGTTATCTTTCTGCAGCGCTAGAGCTTGGCCAGCAAAGATTGGGTCGCACCTGCTAAATTAGCCGCTGCGGCGGAATGAGCCCTGCTTTTTGACCAAATTATCCATTTCGGATCAACTATAGCACCAGATTGGGTGATATTCGGTGATTTGGAGTCCTTTTTACCAGAAGATCATTGCAAAAATTGGAGTGGAAGAACAGAACAGTGGTTGGCAAGATACATAATTTTAGCCATTCCACAGGAGGGTAGATTTCGTGTAACTTTTGGACGGCACGTGTCAATCCTTATAAGAATTATATATTTGGAAACCTGAGGTCGAGAGCTTTCGATCGGTATATATTTGGGTCCAATCGGAGGAGGTCGAGGGGGGGTGGGGGGGGTTGACTTTTGGGACCCCCCCTCCAGAATTTTTCTGGGCCAGTTCTACAGGATTGTAAACATATCATCGGGTTCTTGAGCTCAAGCCCTGTCGATTGGCACCCTTTTGGTGCAAATTGGGTAAAAGGGAGGGGTTGCATCCATGGCTGGGAGTCAGTGCCATGCGCGGACGGGTGTGGGCAGCAGGGGCTGTGCAAATGCAAAAGGTGATAACAGCATACAATGTGTTATTGCTTGGTGGAGTTAGTAGAGCAGTTTGTGGGCTTGCAAGCCAGTTGTGGGTGCCTGGAAGGGCAGGTTTGCATGGGCGTCCGCTGCTCAGTTTTTGCCCCATAATTTTGCTGCAACTCAACTTTTCATTGTGCTGAGTATGCAGATGGATGGGGAATAAAAAAAGGAGCAGATTGGTACCCTTGTTGTCCGGGTAGGGGCACTGGAAGGGGGGGTCAGGTGGGTCCAGACCAAAAAGTACACGCGCCTTCCTTGAAAAAAAAGTTTCCTCCCTCCTGAATTCCACTTGAAAATTTTGTGTAAAAAGGGCGCGAGAAAGCTCAAAATTCGACCTACTTCTTTCCCTTTTTTGAATGTGCAGGATGTAACTTACATTGAATGGTAAATTTACATCGCAACATCCGCCTACAAGGGCAGCTAATTGGAAACATTGAGGCCTGTAATTAGAGCTGGCCAAAAACCTGCTCAACCCATACAACTTGGACTTCAAAGACATAATAAGTCAGGATGTTAGAAAAGTAAATGGAGGTCACAAACACAAAATGTTGGGAGTTCAACTCAACAGTAAGTTACTGTTTCCTGTGAGCAGGGAATGTTTCGTGCCAGTGTTTGCTTTTGATGTTGTCACACCTTGGGCACCTTGTTAAGCCAAAAAGGAGAGAGGGAAAAGAGAATATTTTGCGTGCCATTTCCGGGTATGTGCATGAGGAAAGATCCCCTGACTAGCAAGCTAGCTAGATTGCAGTGTACAGGAACAAAGAAAACCTTAAGGCAAAACGACTGACTAGCCTGCTCATATAAAAAAGACAAGCCCTTAAAAAAAGGAAATGGCTTGTTGCTGTTTTGGTAGATGAGAGTGAGAACATGTCAAAGGGTTGTACTTGGTGAGTGGAAGATAGGTATGAAACTGCCTGGAGAGAAGCACGGGAGGGTGGAAGAAGAGGACCAGAGAAGAAGGAGGCAAACTTTTGTCGAAGAGAGCAGACCCGGGTGTGTGTGCATTTGGAAATAGCAAGTTGCTCATCCTGCACATCATCTTGGGCATCGCAAAGGTCGCAGGTAGGAGAAGTGTCGTCATTCCAAGTAGCTTGCTCTCTTGGGCCACGCCGCGCACCCGGCAAGCTTGCTTGGGCATCACCAAAGAGGCTCAAAGGTCTGGCCTAAACTCTGCAAAAAGCTGACTAGTTGACGTGAAGGTGTTGACAGAACTTCTGTTGAAAGAACTAACAAGGGCCCGACGGATTGTCTGCCATGCGCTTGCGGGTTTGGACTCTCCTCATCCTGCTACGTGCTACCTTGCCCCCAGCAACTCCGCTACTGTAGGGGCCCTACAAGAAGAACCGGCTGCTGCTTGCTGCTGGATACTGTTCAATAGTATCTAACTTAGTAAGGGGTGCTTTGGTACGCTTTGAGCAAGTATTGGGGTTCAAACGAGGTGCATACCCCTATTCTGAGCAGGTATCTGGTTCCGGGCCAATTGGAGTTGCTCTGTTTGAGATAGGATGCACAAAGAAAGCATGAAGATGGCTTTTGGGGGGCAGGCAGAGGAGCCATTCCCCGAAGGGAAAACCCAGTCGGGGTTACCTCCAGAGATGTATACGGGGAGAGTTTTTCTTTTGTGTTCAGGGACTTCAATGCCCTGTTCTTGGAGCTTGTCCCTGCAGCACAAGGGAAAACGAAATGACGCATTGTGTTGGTAGGCAGCAGAAATATTATGTACATGAGTCGTGAGGAGAGTCTGACTCTGTGAGTCAAAGCACTGCGTATCCCCTCAACTAATCCACCGCAAAAAAGGCTTTTTACAGAGTCTCCCATTCTTTCATGGTAGAGATTGTGTGTATTTGAGCCGATTATCATTCTTGACCGAACCAGGGGTCGAACCTGGAACCTCCTGTTCCGTAGACAGGTGCTCTATCCATTGAGCTATACGGCCAGTAGCCCGCAGACTTGTTCTGCGACACTCGAGCCAGGGGTCGAACCTGGGACCTTCTCTTTAGGAAAGAGACGCGCTATCCACTGCGCTACACGAGCTCAACCCATTTTCTGTGCTACACGCTTCTGATTCAGAGTTATATGGATCTCTCAGGGAGCATATTTTCTTGCAGAAGGATTAGTATCAAAGGCGTCCAGGAAGCACGAGTTGGGATGGTGTGCGTGCGTTCAAGCGTGGAACAGTTTCTGAGGCTCCCTTATTAAGTGATTGGGAAACAGATGGTCAATCTTGCAGGCACAGGCAAAGGCCGGGCCCATCCAAGGGTGCGCCTGGTGGCTCTACCTGGCCATTGCTCTTGTTGGGTGAGATTGGTTTTTTAGACCTAAAACTGGCAGAGATGATCCGAGAGGCCCTTCCCAGGCTCTCTTGACCCTCTCTTCTGATGAAACGCTCGACCCACATTGCCAGGCTTGACCCTCTTGAGGATCAGGGGTCAATAGGTGTGCTGGATGCGCAAAGCAACATTCAGGAGCGCTTCAACAAGACATTCCTTGTAAATCTGAGCTGACATTGGTGCCCATGATGATGACAGATGCGCGCGCGCACGCGCACACACACACACACACACACACACACACACACACACACACACACACACACACACACACACACACACACACACACACACACATGCACACACACACACGCACACACACACACGCACACACACACGCACGCGCACACACACACACACACACACACACACACACACACACACACACACACACACACACACACACACACACACACACACACACACACGCACGCACGCACGCACGCACGCACACACACGCATACATGGGTGGCAGAGACTGAGCTTTCTGTTTTTATACCTTCTGTCCATTTTTCCTTTGGGTCCTTTGGGTTATGTCTACTTTTCCTCTGGGTGTGATGCCTGAGGGCTTGGGAGGGTGTTACCCTGTTGTTATTTTTTGGGGGGTGACTATGATGGATACCGGTGGCCTTTGTTTTGCTGCCAGAGATGATGAGTGCCCAGTCTGAGTACAGAGTAAGCGTACGAGCTTAAAATTTTAGGTCTTGAATGGTATTTGTAGCGCACAGGAGGTCATCAGCAAAGACAGCGCTGCTCAAGATGTCAGCGAGATGGGTGTCTGACATTTTGGTTCTGGATGCAGTGCTGGTACCTTCTTACTTAGGTTCCCTTACTCGGTGACCTTCCAGCTTTTTGGTACTTGCTTTGTAGATGCTTCATGCCTGTAGCTGTGTGGTCGTGCTGTAATGAAGGCCCCTGTCTTTGCAGCCACCAAAGCCTTGCAACACAATTGGCATTTTGGCTGAGGCATACTTTTTTTAAGTCAGCTTGTCTTTCCAAAGGCAGGCATAACAAACAGCGTCGTGCAGAAGTACTTACATTTTCACGTTCGCATGCTTTTGTGAGTGGGATCGAGCCCCTAAATATGAACGAGTAATCAGAAAAAGGAAGTGTTTTGAATATTTTCTAGGAACATCTTTGCAAACTAAAGAAGGAAAACTGTGCAGCCTGGGAGAGCTCTCACTACATCAATGCTAGTCATAAGCAAGGGTGACATGCATGCCTCAGCATAATTACATGGTGCAGAAATGGAAAGACAGGAACATTTATGTTATCAGAGGAAACGCTCACTACATCAAATAAGAAAAGGAAGATACATTAGCTCAGAAGAGCAGCGAGTCCCCTCCACCACGCAGAAATTGAGGTGTCTGCAAATTTTTGGCATGTTGCATTTTACCTCGTGGCACAGCTAATTAGAGGGTTTATGATTTTCTAGACATTTCTGATTCAAGTATCAAGCGGCGGTGGATCTCATCTTTAGGAGCATTTGTGCATTAGCCACTCCCAGCTTGAAGGACATCTTTTTAACCTTTTATGATCAATCAATGAAAATGCAGCCTCATTTCTTGCTGCTGCCTTCCATGGACAAGAAGTTGGTAGTCTGCAGGCAAACCAAATGCAACATGCAGACTTCCGTCGAAAGTTAGTTGGTGTTTCTGGGTATCTTTGTCGGCAGACTTCGAGAAGTTGTTGAGAAATTGTGGTGAAATTGTGTTTGTTATTTGTACATTATGTGAGGATGATTGAGTACTCTGTGTGTGTCCACTGTACACTTCCAAGGTGACGTCAAGGTGAGAGTCAAAGCCTTAACGTTACAGTTGGTAGTGACGCACCAGTTTGTGTGCATCAAATTCAAAAGCTGGGAAATGCAGCCAATTGGAAGACATACCAAGCGTGCTGGATGTGCACGTTCTATTCCCATAAAATGCTATAGGGCCATTGATGTGCAGCTGCAAGCAAAGAGGCAACCGTGTTGGAAAAAACTGTTCTGCAGTTTTAAGCACCTGAGGAAGGCAGCTTCGGACGAGCCCAACTCTGCCCAAATTAGGGAATGAAGACAAACTCCTTGTCAAACCATGCAGTCACCCCGTGGCAGCTTACTTTTTGTCAGATTTTGGAGCGTTTTTGGGCTGAGGAGGAAGAGGAGGGCTCCACATCCCTGGCCCTGTCCATGTGGGTATGTGGGCAAAGGCATCTGTGTGTGTGTGCTTGTGTTTTTTGCTTTCTTTCCTGAAAAGGCTGATGCCATTGGGCAGCCAAATTCAGAGTCAACGGGCAGTCTGTCATTTAGATGGTAGGACAAGGAAACGTTGAAAGTATTTTACAGGACCATTTTGTAATGTGACCACTTCTTCTAAGACATTTAACACGATGCTTCACTGTGTGACCATTCTTCATTCAGCGCGTGCCATTTCCAAAGACACAACCTCTTGCTCAGATTGCGGAACTAATCTGCCTTACAGGATGCAGTCTTGGGCCATCCTGGCACAGTGGGTGTGTGGGATTTAGGCGACAATCCCTACATGCCCTCTAGATGAAGGACAGTCAAGGGTTTACAAGGTTTATTCACAGGATCAATGGACTGTACAACGGGCCATCCTCGCACCAGTAAGCGTCAAAGCCAGGCTTAGAAGCGCCATTGCCCGCTACAAGGTTGGTGCGGATATCAGGGTTCATGTTCAATAGGAAAGCCTGCGCCGTTCTCTCTGCAGCAGAGGCGAGTGACCTCTCTGAGCTTGTCCATAAGGTCACCGCCTATATGGTGCTATCCCTACACAGCTCTTCCAATTTGTCTGCAAGAAGTGAGCATGTGGAGCATGTTTGGAAACGAGCTTCCGCTATCTAAGCCAACACTTTCCAAATGCAGGAGACATGAGGTCGCTATGGGCAGACAGAACGGCTAAGATGGTTGGCAATGTTGCATCTGATATTGCATGGAGTGGCCTTCCTTGCTTCTTTGCGCTTGTGTGCACTTGTGCACAAATCACATGCTAATACTCCCAGCTATCATTTATAGCTGTGCTTCTCATTCCATGCATGTCCATGATCGCTTTGACAACCCCCCTTAATGGTCAAAATCTGTCCAGAAGGGCGTGCAGGAACAGCCATGCGTAGTCCGCAACCCAAGGAAACGAGCAATACCTCCTGTGGCAAGATGAGTTGTGGCAAGATGATGTCTGAAAGTCAGGTTAACCATGTAGGGTTAAGTTCTCGCCCCCCTGTAACCAGCCATTGTTGAGTATGCAGGACCCTTATTGAGCAACTATGCATACTCATTTTGTACTGGGTGTCCAGAGTCAGGAAGGTTAGGTCTGAAAAGCCCACAAAATCCCAGCCTGAACGGGGCTTCCTGGAAGACACCCCCTGGCTTGCCTGACCTGGAGCGATGGTTGGATAGGATAGGATAGGATAGGATAGGGTAGGGTTACATAGCTGTACCTTCCTACAAGGGCAGCTTAGCTGAAGCAAAAGGTGCCTGTAACCAAACCAAACCAAACATGTGTAAATGTCAACTGAAAGACTTGAGCTGAGTTCAGAAGTGTCAACTGTAAAAATTACACACTGTCACTCGACTAGCGATGGTTGGGTCCTTTATTAGAAGTAATGTTTGAGAGGTCTGAGGGCTTGGGAAGGAGAACCAGGAAATTGCTTAATGTTGGTAAAAGCATGGCAATAAACCATTACTCTGGACTTTATGAATGGATTGGAGAGTCGATTTAGCAAGGGCTAACTCAGGGGGCCAGGCGAGGTCTCACCGAGCAGAATTTACTGATATGAGCAGAAAAGCAAGCACATGCTGTGAGAGTGCTTGGGCACTGGGCCAAGATCCTTTCTTGTGACAGCTCCTAGCTTTGCTCTGCCCTCCGAAAGTGCACATCAACACCTGGGCCCCCAAACTGGACACAGTCCACCCAGGGAATATGCTGAGCAAGCCCTCACACACAGGTTGTGACCAGATGCTGTGCTTGCCTAATTGCCAATTTCGCACCAGTGATGCCTGGCAGACGCTCTCATGCTCGCTAAGGCTTTTGGGCTCGTTCCCCCCCATCCCTCCCCCACCCCATTTTTTTGCTCTGATGGACAATGTTTGGCCCATAACCTAAGCAGGAGTCAGAATATGGGGCTAATTCAGGTCAAAGCATGTGTTATTCTACCCGGTTCACAAAACATGAAAAAAGAAAAACCACGTAGGCAGAGGAAGCTCCCTCTACATCAATTAAGGAAAAGGGGACACATTGGCTCAGAAGAGCCTTGAATCCCCTCCACCACGAAGCCACAAAAAGAAGGTTCTAATGGGGATCTGGAGGGTTATTGGAAGCACCCGGCTCCATAACCTGCAAGAAGTATTCTTGTTTTCAATAGCACGCCTAGTGGTAACAAGCTTGTTGGCATACATGACAGAATGGGCATGAAGTTTGCGAGCAAGTTGAATGGCGCGCTGGTGGTCAAATCCCAGTTGTTTACACTGGCTAAGGGTGTGCTTAGTGTAGCAGGTCCCACCGACACCCAAAAGTATGGTGTGGAGAGTCACAACTTTTGCATTGGTGTTCTTACAAAGATCTGCATGCTGCCGCTGTGCCACCTCCAACTGCTGTCCAGGCCTCGTGTCTTCACAGTACTTTATTTCAACCAAGTGCACATGCCGCTGGTTTACATTCAGTTGATGGGGTTGCCTCACGCGGTTGGCTGTTGAGGTCCTCAGTGTGGGGTTGTGTTTGCTGCATAACGCATGATGGTGTGAGCAGGAGGTAGAAGGAGAAAAAGGAGTGGGTTTGGCAAATCATGTTTGACAAAACATGGCTAATTTTGTTTGACAAAACATGGCTAATTGTGGCCTTAAATGTTGCTAAGATTGCACCTGACGCACTTCTGGGCCACTGTCCTGAGGCTCACTTTTTTTATGCACAAGAGCTTTGTGAGTGACTTGCTCCTACTCTGCACACTGATTTGCCCATGGGGCAAGAGCACCTCAGTTTCTGGCCTAGCATGGCTGGGCTGAATGAAAGGAAGGTCAGGAAAGTCATAGCAGACAGATACGGTCACCTAGGGTCATGTTCATTTGCAAAGACAGGATCACCCGATCTTGCCCTGTGTCTGTGTGGTCATGTAATGAGGCTTAGAGAAGCCTTCCCAAAGTTTTCTGTGTAAGCATTGATCCTCAAGGACCTAGTTACTTCCGTCCGAGAGATGGATTTTCTCACCCAAATGATGTAGAAGCACTCGCATGTTTACCCTGGACCCGCTGCTCCATTGTCTGTCCCATCTCCTGTCAATGATCATGCAATTTTGTGTTCTGCGGTAAGAAAAGAACAGAAAGACTATGCAGGCAGTGAGAACACTCCCCACATCAACTAAGGAAAAGAGGATACCTAGGTCCGAGGCACCATGTATCCCCTTCACTAAGAGTGACAAGAGAAAGAAGTCAGTGAGGATCAGAAGGGTTACTAGCAGTAGCCCCTGCCTGATCTTGCTGATGAGAGTTGAAAGAAGTCTTCTCAAGAGCGCGCCTGGTGCTAGCATACTGGACAGAATGAGCATGAAGTTTCCAAGAAAGCTTGGTGGCCTTGTGAGTGTCAAGAACAAGCTATTTAAGAGGCTCCTACGTGTGCAAAGTGTAGATGACTCCACCCACGCCTAACAAAATAATATGGAGGGTGACTCGAGCTGAGGCCCTTGAAAGATGGCAACATAGGTCGCGGTGCTGCTGCTTTGAGGCCTTAAGCTGATTCTTGGGTTGCCAACCCAGTGGGTGTCTTCACGGTATTTGACTTCTACAAGATGGACCAGTACCACACACACTACGGGCCCATGATAATAGAGATGTGGGCCCTGCCTATCTTCAATAAAGCTGGCTTTCAACCAGCAAGCATCTGCACTACTGCTCGCACTGACATTGAATGCGCATGCTGCCAAATCTGCAACTACCGTTATGGCTATGAGTCTGTTAACTCTGAGCCACTATACTTTGATATGTATGTTTGCGATGTGTGTGAACGTACCTACCACTGGAAATGCATGAGAGAGCTTGGATGCTATAATGATGAGCAGAGGCAAGAGGTCAACGCAGCTGAAGCCTGGACCTGTCCCGCCTGTGCTACCCTCAGCAACGAAAACAAAATTAACAGAGCATATCAGTCTAAAGAGGAACTGCTTGAGGCCTTTTTGGTTACCATCATGGGAGCCAGAAGGATTATAAACTAGCTGGCCCATATTCGACCAGCGCATACAAGAATTTGAATGTCAGCTAAGCAAACCCAACTTACTCCTGCCCACATTGGACTCTGCCCTCTCCAACCTAGAGAGGCAAGGGTTCAATAAGTCTGATTCAAATAGCACCTGGAGCCAGAAATTAGACATTGAACTCCGCAACAAAATCATTTTTGATATACACCCTACCAATCCACAAACGGACATCAAGCCCACAGTTACTTGTGAGCTCTGGGTTCAAGAAATAGATCTTGTCAAACACAAGCCCAACCCACCCCCCAATCATCCCCCTAAAGATGAAACACTTGAGAGCTCTACACCATCTATCCCACCCACCCTCACCCTCCCTGAAATCTATAAATCAAGAGTGGATTGTGTCTATAACACAGATGGCAAATGTGTCGGGATGATAACCCCTGAAAGATTTAACGTCCTCTTCAAAGCATTCCACAAGTCCAAAGCAGGAGGTCTGCATGATGGCATCTGCCCCCCACCAGCAAGCTTTGCATCTGAGATACTGGGGCTCCTAGCCCGCTAAAACAAATTGGGAGACAAATACCAAAGCAAAAAGATTAAAGATTCCTTCTCACGAACCCTCCCACCTCACATTCATTCCGCTCTCCAAAAATGGGCACATGTCACCCAAGAGAAAATGGCCTCTCCCCTGGACTATAACGCTCACTACCATCACTACTGGAGCTCTGATCCCCGCGACAGTTTGTTTGGTGCCCATTGCAATTATCCTTCCTCCACTGGCATGTTTTATGGGATGTCTATCTGTCACCCCATCTATGATGCAAAGGCCATGAAACTAGCATTACGGCATGCTATCTACTCTGCCGTCCTTAACACAGAGGCTACAGCCACCTTAATGCTTCTGCCAGGTGACCTTTCCTTAATGCACGCGGCCAGACTTCGCGAGCATAGTCTTTCTTTCTTATGCTTCTGCCAGCAAGTGGCAGGCATATGATAACCAATCCCTACTCAGAACTCCTCAATGCTTACCCACACCTCTGCTATAAGCTTAGGAATCATTCCTAAAAGCAGACTTATCTATGACAAATCCCAATCTTGGGCCAGCCAGGAAACTGTCCTCCCCCAGCATACCTGGGATTGATCCCATTTGTAAATATTTACAAATTATTGTAGTCTGCCAGACTCCAGTGAAATACGGCTGCAAGAGTTCAATTGAATAATCAGAACCACACCTGGCTTTAGGATCTAACCAAAACCATCCCAGAGGCCAAATGGCTTATCAGTAACGTTAGTAACTACCCCATCTAGAATACAAGACATAGAGTGATGCTCGGGATAAGGAAATGTGAAAAACTCCCCTTAGACATGAAACATATTTCCAAGGGCCCCCAAAGATCCGCCTCAGACATTACCGTCAAAGCTCCCTGTCAGTCCCATCCCAACTTCAGCTTTAAATTGCAGATTGGAGGTCTTGGGCCTACATAGACGGCAGTTGCCAAGTCCAGAATAGCAAGACAGTTATAGGGGCAGGTGTGTACCATCCTACGAGTGACTCACAAAATCTAGTTGAACCTAATGGCGCTGGTATTACCAATACCACAGAAAGAGCTGAGCTGGCTCCCATTGCTGCTGCGCTGACTCATGATAACACGCATATTGCCACAGATAGCCTCAGCTCACTTCACCAACTCAGAAAGCAAATCCTGTACCCAGAGAAGTATAGACATCACGTGCAAGGAGATTTTCTGGAGAGGATCTCAAACTTTGCCCGAGCCTCTTAAGATCACATCTTTTTCTACAAGGTCAAGTCTCATGCTGGAATAGCTGGGAATGGATGCGCAGATCAGGTAGCTAAATACCAGGCCTATCTCAAAGGTGGTAATCTGACTGATACTGGAATCCCTAGCGCTGGCCTAGGAGGAAACCCCTTCCACAATACAACCTGGCTGGCTTGGGAAAAGACAGATTCTAGGCCATCTCAATCCCACCCTTCTTATCCTCGTCTAAGGCACCTCCCAGACCTTATAAGTGCTCTGAAATCCCATATGCATGCTAAGCACAAGCTGGGCTATGCTGACCGGAAGACAGGCTACTACACCTATTACCAGAGCTTGCTACCTCATGTAAACAAAAGCATAAGCAATGCCTTTTGGAATATGCCCAGTCTCTCAACTCGAACGAAACACACTGTCTTCCAATACCGCACAGACACCCTATACAATCAGAAACATGCAGTCCAATATAAAATATCCACTAGCCTTACATGCCCCCTACCTGATTGCCATCACATAGATAGCGCTCTCCACATCCTATCTGGATGCCAATGCCCTGTCATGCGTGACATGGTAACTGAGCGTCACAATATTGCTTGCAGGATGATTATGAAACTCGTCAGTGAAGGCTCTTATGGGGCCAATCTTGTGCAGTTGGATGCGGGCAACACAAACCATTTGGCTCAGCATGACCTGCAAGTCCCTAAGCAAATTTCTAATCGTGCTGTACCTTCCTACCTCTTTAAACTTATAATTCCCATTCAAACAAGACGCAACTCCAGCCGCCCTGATGCATTCTTGGTCACTTCCCACCCAACTAACCCAAACAGACCACCCACTCTACCCTCACACCGGGTACCGCGTAGTATGGGGAGTAGCACAACTCCAGCCCGCCATATCCACTTGATAGAAATCAAATACTGTGAAGATACGAGGCCAAGTGCCCAGCTCAAAGCCTCACAGCAACAACACAAACTGTGCAAACAACTCCAAGGTGCAGAGATAACTATCCACCCAATCCTCCTGGATGTGGGCAAGACTATTTACACTGCCCATACCCTTGATCAATTCAGAAAATTAGGGATTGAATCACAGAGGTCTGAAAAACTTCCAAGAAAATTCCATGCCCATTCTGTACAATTTGCGCACAAACTTACCTCTACCAGACGTGCCATTAAATATAAAAAACACATCATAATACTGGTGCCCTGGAGCAGCATGCTGCCAGAAACCCACCCGATCCATTAACTCCCCTCTCATCATCTGGTGAGGGAGACTCACGGCTCTTTGAGCCAATGTGTCTCCTTTTCCTTAATTGATGTAGGGAGAGTTTTCTCTGCCTACCAGGGAAGTTCAGGGGGGTCTGTGACATTTCCAGTCCTACTGGAGAAAGCTTTTCAAAAGTTTCCAGTCCCGCCGGAACAACTCTGAAATCCTTTCCAGTTTCAGTCTTTAGGAAAAAAAAGCCCGGCCGGGGGCTAACGCACTCACATTTAGCCAATCATGCCAACTATATGCGCTTCTTTCATTTCTGGTGTGGGCTTTCACTTGTTTGCACTGCATTGGCCATTCCCCTCCTGGAGATTGGGGCTGCAAGAAACTGTATCATATGCAAATTCATGTTGCAAATTCATTCCAAGCAAATTGCAGCAAAATATACATGTGGTAGAAGTGAATGTATGTGCACGCATGCATGTGTGTGTGTAAATGTCGCTATAGTTTGTGCCATGTTGCTATAGTCTGTGCGTAGTTTCACGTAAGTTCTCATAGTTCTGGACCCCTAATCCTCACCCTAACCTTAACCCTACATCTAACCCTCGAACCCTAAAACTATGGGTTAAACTCCAGGAACTATGGTGAAACAGTAAGAACAATGGCACAAACTATGATAACTATAGCTATAGCGACAGTAATTGGTGTGCGTATGTGTGTGTGTTTGTGTGCGTGTGCGTGCCGGTGTGCAGGTCCGCCATGCCTGCCTGTGCGCATGTATGTGCATGCATGCTTGTTTGTGTGCATGCAAGCTTCTTTTCTTTCAGAGCAAAAGGATTAAAGACTCCTTTCCACAGAAGCTTCCACCCTACATTCACAATGCCTTCCAAAACTGGACACACGCCACCCAAGAGGAAATGGCCTCTCCCTTGGACCATAACACTCATTATCTACACTACTGGAGCTCTGACCCCCGTGACATTCTTTTTGGTGCCCAACACAATTCCCTCTCATCCAAATATTCAGAACTTTCCATCTGCCACCCCATCTATGACGAGAAGGCCTTGACACTAGCCCTACGACATGCTATCTACTCTGCCATCCTCAATACAGAGGCTACAGTCACCTTCAACTTTCTGCCAGCAAGGGGGCAGCTGTTGATGGCTGATCCCTACTCCAAACTCCTCACTGCCTACACACATCTTTGCGGCAAGCTTGGGACCATCCCAAAAGATAAACGTACATACGACAATCCCCAATCCTGGCGCAGCCAGGAAATTGCTCTCCCTCAGCATACCTGGGACTTAAAAATTATTGCAGTCTGGAATGCAGCTGCTAGAGTTTACTTCAACAACCAGAACCCTACCTGGCTCAGAGGTTTAGCCAAGGACACTCCAGAAGCCAAGTGGTTTGTTAACAATGTGAGGAACGACCCCATCCGTAATGCAAGGCACGACGTTATGCCCGGAATAGGCAAGTGCAAAAAGCTTCCCCTAGACAAGAAGCAAATCGCCAAGTTTCCCAATAAGCCAGCTGTAGACATAACTACCCCTGTTCCTTGTCAGTCGAATCCAAATCTTCAGCTCAAAGTTGCAGATTGGAAGTCCTGGGCCTACACAGACGGCAGCTGCCAGGTTCAGGACGGCAAGCCAATTATAGGGGCAGGCGTGTACCATCCTATGAGTGACTCAAGAAATCTAGTTGAACCTAATGGCGCTGGTATTACCAGCACCATAGGAAGAGCTGAACTGGCTGCAATTGCTGCTGCACTCACTCACAAACACACACACACACACGTTGCCACAGACAGCCTCAGCTCACTTCACCAACTCAGAAAGCACATCCTGTTTTCAGAGAAGCACAGGCATCATGCACAAGGAGATGTTTTAAAGAAAATTTCAAACCTTGCCCGTACCTCTCAAGGTCAAATCTTTTTCTATAAGGTCAAATCTCGTGCTGGAATAGCTGGGAATGAATGCGCAGATAAAATTGCTAAGTATTAGGCTAGCCTCAAAAATAACAACCTGACTGATACCGGAATCCCTAACGCTGGCCCAGGCGGCAACCCCTTCTATAACGTTGCTTGGCTGGCGTGGGAAGAGGCAAGACCGAGTACACTTGAATCCTCCCCCATTTCCAATCTAGTATACTTCCCAGACCTTAAGGATGCTTTGAAATCCCACATGCCTGCTAAACACAGACTTGGGTATGCAGATTGCAAGACAGGCTACTACACTTATTACCAGAGCTTGCTACCTCATGCAAATAAGGGCATCAGCAATGCCTTCTGGAACATGCCATGTGTCTCAACCCGTATGAAACGCACAATTTTCCAATACCGCACAGGTGCCCTCTACAACCAAAAACATGCGGTACGCTTCAAAAGATCCTCTGGCCTTGTATGCCCCCTCCCAGAATGTTATCATATGAATAGCGCCCTCCACGTTCTCTCAGGTTGTCAATGCCCCGTCATACATAACATGGTAACTGAGCGTTACAACATTACCAGCAGAATGATTTTAAAAGAGGTCAGCGAAGGCTCTTATGGGTCAAACCTCGTACGTATGAATGTAGGCAGCACAGACCGTCTGGCTCAGCATGACCTGCAAATCACTGAGCAAGTTTCTAAACGTGTTATATCTCCCTACCTCTCGGACCCTAGCATTCCTGATCAAGCTAGACGCACCTCCAGCCGCCCTGATGCTATCTTGGTCACTCCTTGCTCTGCTAACCCAAATAGACCACCTGCTCCCTCCTCACATCCGGTACTTCGCAGTATGAGACATAATGAAGTAGAAAGAAGCAGCACAACTCCAGCCAGGCAACTTCATGAATTGAACGCCCAAAACCGCCATATCCACTTAATAGAAATCAAATATTGCAAAGATACGAGGCCTGGTGCCCAACCAGAAGCCTCGCAGCAACAATACAGTGAACTGTGCAAACAACTTCAAGGCGCTGAAATCACTCTTCACACAATCCTTCTAGGTATGGGTGGGACTATCTATACTGCCCATACCCTGGATCACTTTAAAAACTAGGGATTGACCCGCAAAGGTCTACCACTGGCAAGCTTGCACGAAAGCTCCATGCCCACTGTGCAATATGTGCAAAAACTTACCTCTACCAGACGTGCCATTGGAATCAAAAATACTCTACATAAAATCTGGTGCCCTGGGGCTGCATGCTTCCAGAAACCCACCAGACCCACACTAGCTTCCCTCTAACCCTCTGGTGAGGGAGACTCACGGCTCTTTAAGCCAATGTGTCTCCTTTTCCTTAATTGATGTAGGGAGTGTTCTAACTGCCTACGTAGTTTTTTCTTCTTCTTTTTCAAGCTTAGGTCTGGTTACGTAGTTTTTTGTATGCAGACTGCCTACATCGTTTTTTCTCTTCTTTTCTGGTTTGGTTTGGTTGCAGGCATCTCTTTCTATGCTTCAGCTAAGCTGCCCTCATAGGCAGGTACAGCTTTGTGATCCTTTCCTTTCCTGTGTTGATGTGGGGACTCAGAGTGTCTCACTGCCTACGTAGTTTTTCTTCTCCCTTCTTTCTTTTCTGGACTGCTTTGGTTACAGGCACATTTTTGCTTCAGCTAAGCTTCCCCACGCAGGCAGGTACAGCTTTTAAAACCTTTCTTTCCTTATCCAACTAAAGTTAGCCGGCCACTGCCTCTACATGATGGCAAGGAATTTTTGGGCAGAGGCCTTCTTTTTCCTGTAATGTGTAGCTAAACTGAAAGAAAAAAAGTCTATGCAGGCCAAAGGCCGCGTGCATTAAGGGAAGGTCCCCTGACTGGAAAGCCAGAGGCCTCACCAGAAGCTGTTTGCAGGGAGTGACAACCAAGTTCAATAAACCATGCCAAGAAGGTGTGTTTCAGTGAAGGAAAGCCGTCTGCGAGCAGCAGGTGTTTCTATTGTATATCTCGGCTGGGGATGCCTTGGCACTATATCACAAGCGGGCATCTGTGACTTTTTCTTATCAGCTATCATCATGATGAGAGAGTTGAACCCCAGCCCCAGCTAGCTTTCCTCTATGCACGCGGCCAGTTGCGTCCAGGGCTGCTCTGACTCGGATAGACAGTCTTCAAAACAATAAGGCGTCTCTTCAAGTTTATTCACGTGGGTGTGTGTTTAGGGGAAAATTAATATAGGGAGCTGAATAATGTAGGGAGCACCTTTACTGCCTCTATCCTTTTTTTACTGCCTTTCCTCTTCAAGCCAGTGCGTTTTTTTCCTTTCCAGAAATTGATGCAGGGAGCGATTTCACTGCCTATGCAAATTTGCATTCTTCTCTCGCGAGCATAATTTGTAACTGTTGCCATTGAACACCGGCAGTACAAGAAAAAATGTACAAGAAAAAAAGACGAAAAAAGTCATTAATATCTGGAGTCAATGGTTCACAAGGTGGCTAATTAGAATGTCTACAATGAGGGTAAGAGTTAAGTTGTCCCTACAACATCCACCTGACCAGGGTCTAGCTAACAGTGGTGGCAGTCAACAAAATTTGGAGGTCCGCCAAGTTCCTCAAAACCAGGGGTGCCAGGTGGCCTCCATCTTGCACAGATTGCGCGGCTCCGTCGCAGCCTCCACCAAAGCACGTACACCGTGGATGACTGTGCTCTCTCGGCCCACGAGCACGTGCTGCACCTCCTCAGGGGCAACACTGGGTGCTATCTGCAACCAAGGACACGAGCATACAGCGTGCAGGTGTATGTGAGCACACAGTTTCATGCCCTGATGCGCATGCAATTGAGCAGCGCATCCAACATTGACCGCAAAGGGAAGAACCGCACAGAAAAAGAAAGAACCACATGGAAAGCCAAGATTTTGATCTGCCCTTTGGTAGCGTAGCGCATGCCAGCACAGCGCATGCATCGAAAGTCTTTTGCGCGCAGTGAATCCTGCGTTGTGCACATGCCATGCAGTTCATGCTCTGCAGCTCACCTCTCGAAGCCTTGCCAGTGCTGCCCCTGAGTTCTTTATCACCAGGCTCTTGATCATCTCATTCTTCAGGCCGCTAACAATGGCTGCGGGCACGAGAACACGTGACATTTGAGGAGTTAAAAAGCAGCACAACGTTGTGGCATGCATGCAGCAAAGATGAAAACCCTTCATGGCAGGGGCTGCTCAAAACGGCTACAAGTATGAGAACATCGCTGCATGCATGCTTGAGGACACTGAGGCAACCAGCAGCAAGGACAGTGTGGCATGCATTCTCACACACAAGCAGTACAAAGCACACATGATCTCATCGTGAAATGCATCGTCACACACAAGCAGTCCCCACGCCCTGACCAGGCCACAACACCAGTGAGGCCACAACACCAGTTCCCACTGTTCTTTGAGGTGCCCCCACGCCCTGACCAGGCATCCCTCCCACAACACCAGTACTCACTGTTCTTAGAGGTGCTCCTGCGCCCTGACCAGGCCACAATATCATCGCGGAAGAACAGCGCCAACACATGCTGGATGTTGGTGTTCTTGTGCAGGATGGCCTGGGGAAGGGGATGACACGCAATTGAAGGTCAGGAGACGTACACCAGCGCAGGTTTGCACGGGCCGGGTGCTCAAATGTGGGTGGCCTGACCAGAGAGGCATTCTTGAAAACAGGCAGGCCTTCATGTGCTGGATATTCAACTCTGGAGGACTGCGCAGTCCCCCAAGAGCAGACACGTAGCTCCGCACGGATTTCACAATGGCATTGTGGGAAGAGAACACATGGGCATGTGCAAAAAGCGTAGATGTAACCATCAATCTCGGTGATTATTAATACGAGATAAACATATACAAATACTGTTAAGACATGTGCACACACACACATGCACGCGCACACACACACACACACACACACGCACGCACGCACGCACACACACACACCTGGGCAGCGTTGACCATGGCCATGCAGAAGATGCCCTCCACTCCAAAGCCAGAGAAGAAGGACTGCGATGCAGACACAAGCACAAATGCATGGATTGTTTCCTCACGGGTCCTCACAGGAGGTATGGATGAGTCATTCTTTGGACGATGCATGGGTGCACGGAGAGCCTCCCATACACAAAGCACATTTGTGGAGTCTCTCTTGGCAATTCCCAGAAATCCAAGGGGGAGCTTCACACACACACACAGACACACACACCAATTAACCAACAGCAGTAAGCAAAAACAAAGCAGCAGCAGTGAGCAAGGGTGCAGGGATGCTTGCTGTGCACAGCAAGTTGCAGCTGTGGATGATGCAGGGAGGTCGCTTGCTTGAGCGCATCTTTGCATCAAAATTCAGGCCCTTGGGAACCGCGGGATGCGAGACCCGTGACCACCCTTTTCCCATCTGTCTTGCCCCTCTTGTCCTCCTTGCTTTACAGCTGTTGTAACAACACATATGTGTCTCAGGCTGACGTTTCTCTACTCTGACAGCCACTGTAAGTGCATAATCCCTGGTACACTTGAAGGTGCGGCTGGAAAACATACACATACATGTTTGCACGTTGCACTCGTGCGTCATGAGTCATATGAGCACAGATAAGCATGAGGGCATACTCTGCTGCTGCTGCTGCCGAGCATATTTAGCATGGCCACATTCCTGGTACATCAAGCGCCATGCCACACAGTGAGATCGGGAGTGAGCCTGAGGGGCATGGCACAGCCTCTCTGTTTTGTAGCAAGCCAAGCTGTAATTCTGATACCATGCAAACCATGCGCACCACCGTACCGTGAGGTTGCGGGTGAGCCTGAAGGGAACAGCCTCCATGTTTTGCAGCATGCCCGAGCGCTCATCGTACACAAGGATGAGCTCTGTATGGGCCATGCAGCCGGTGTCCTTTGCGATGAGCACCTTGAAGGGTGTGCGGCCGCCCAGCAGCAGCATGCGGCACAGCAGGCCTGTGGGCAGAGCGCATGTGTGCAACATACACAGTGCCATGGGCTATGTGTGCTGGTGTGCTGGACAATTGTATGCATGCATGCGTGCGTGCGTGCGTGCGTGTGTGTGTGTGTGTGTGTGTGTGTGTGTGTGCGCGCGCGTGCGCGCCTGTGCAAACTCCCAGTACAGCTGCACCCACCTGCCAGAGCCGTGTGCATGCACAGCGTCTTCTTGAACGCCCACAGGTGGTTGGAGGACGGCAGGCTCTTGTACACATACTGCGCAAACACGTTCTCTGACACGATGCGCTCGCACACATCGTGGTAGGCCACGAGCCGCTTCTCAGCGGCTTCTGCAATATGCTCTGCCGTTGGATGCGGAGTCATGTCCCCGGCAGCGTTGGCACACCTGCAGCCAATGGTGCAGCAGCAGTACACCACCACAAGTACTTCAAACTGTTCCATGTTTACGGGCAGGGTTGGCACACCTGCTGTTAGTGGTGTGAATTGTTTGATGCCAGTGGTAGGGTTGGCGACCTGCAGCCAATGGTGCAGCAGCAGTACTCCAATTTGTGCAATGTTCTCTGGCAGAGTCAATCCACCTGCCGCAGCAAGGAGGCATGCAAGCACAAGTTCCAGACAAAGGTTTCCAAGCGAGCGCTTTCCCCTCTATATTTCAAGGAATGGGGCCTGAAGCACCAGGCAGCTTCACAGCTGTCTCCATTATAATGGGGCATGAGCCTGGAGCACAAGGCAGACGCACAGCCAGATGCATCGAGTCCTTCCACCCTCTGCTCCTCATTGATCCCTGTTTACCGACGCCCCACTCCGTTGTGTTATGGCATTCAGCCCATGCCCTACAGGGTCGGGTGCACCACCCTTTCCTTAAACACAAAATTTCTTACTTTTCCCCCCCAGCCTCGCAGGGCAATTTATGCAACGTGTGCGTGCTCTAAAACAGACATTGTGCCACAAATCTGCTTGCTTGCTTGCTTGCTTGACTCGTGGAGAAAAATAGCAAGGTTTGCCTACAACGCGTGGCAGGTTCATAAGAAGGGTTGATGTGAACAAGCACGCCAAATCAAGGCACCAGCATTACACAGCCGCCTGTGCTGCCCTTCTCATTCTTTCCCTCACTTCCTGTGCACAGGGCTGATGCGCTTGCTGCTCACCATTATCTCTGCTCAATGCTCAACTGCTTCACTCATCATAGTCCGTGCTCAGTGTTTGCCATGGTCTTTGCTCATTGCTCATCATCATCTCCCAGCTCCAGGGAGGGATCACCATCATATTCCAGCTCCAGTTGCACCTGTTGCTCATCACCAGAGTATTCTCAGCCCCCTTCCAATAACTCTAAGGACGCGATTGCCTCCCTACCCATCATTAACAAAGATGCCCTAGTGACCTCAGCTTGTAGGCCAACAGTGCTTTCTTTCCATCAGCTTCAAACAGAGCCTTCCAAATGCGTCACTGGGCATATGTGTTCCTCCTCCTCAGTATGAAAAAGACAAGTGTGTGCTTCAATCGCTCATCGCCATAGCTCATCATTGTGCATCTCACCTCTCCTTTGAAGCCATCACCATGCATCTGTCTACACCACGCCTCCCACAACTTTCTTGCAGTCATCACCACCACGCATCTGTAGGGTTGGCCATGTCCGTACTGTTAAGCGGCTGACCACTCTCACTTAGTTTGCAGGCAAAATAAGAGGGTTTGTGGTGCAGCATGTGGAACCGGCTAACCCATACATGGTGCAACATGTGGAGCTAGCCAGCCCTCGACACCGTCAACCATGCATCCCATCATCACCTCGCCTCACACATCTCCTTTAACGCGTCGACAGGCTTGTCAGCCTCCTTACCATCATATACCATCCACCTCAAAGCCACCCATCCCCTGTTCCAAAGGCGACGCAGCGCTTGCTTGTCTGCTCAGCACCAAGCATCTCGCACCTCTTCTTGAACACATTGATGGGAACGTCAGACTCCCTGCCATAGCGCAGCAAGTTGACGTCATAGGCCTCGCCGTATGTGATGAAGGAGGGGTCCTCCTCAAAGAGGCGGGTGCCAGGATAGATGACGACAGCCATGGGCACACGCCAAGCAAGGGCGCGGCTGCGGGACTGCAGGAGCATGAACATGCACACCACAATAAATCAGGGGGGGACGACGACAGCTATGGGCACATGCCAAGCAAGGGCATGCCTGCGGGACTGCGGGAGCACGGACATGCACATATACGTGCACACAAAGATGGACTGAAAGGAGAGGTGACGACAGCCATGGGCACATGCCAAGCAAGGGCACGGCTGCAGGACTGCAGGAGCATGGAGGGACTCCGCACATAGCTGAGGTTGAATCGGAGTTCAAGGACATGCACGCCTGCACACATGCACACACCTGCAGCTGCGCCTCCAAAATACGGTTGAGCAAGCACATGAGCTGTGTGGTGCGACCCTCTGTGCTGGGGGGTTAGAAATACATGCACACGCCCCACCCCCCTGCCCAAACACACACATTCACACGCACGCACGCACCTGTGGGTGCCCGTCCAGCATGCGGTTCAGCAAGCGCATGAGCTGCGCAATGCGCTCCTCTGTGCTGTGAGGTTAGAAATACATGCATACGCCCCACCCCCCTGCCCAAACACACACATTCACACGCACGCACGCACCTGTGGGTGCGCGTCCAGCATGCGGTTCAGCGAGCGCATGAGCTGCGCAATGCGCTCCTCTGTGCTGTGAGGTTAGAAATACATGCATACGCCCCACCCCCCCTGTCCAAACACACACACATGCACGCGCGCACGCACCTGTGCGTGCGCGTCCAGCATGCGGTTCAGCGAGCGCATCACCTGCGCAACCCGCTCCTCAGTGCCCTGCTGTGGCACGTTTTGGCTCAGCTGCACCAGCATGTGGCGCACATGGCCATCGCTGCAGTTGAGGGCCAGGCAAGGGGAGAGTCACACAACTGCACAACAAGCGTCAAGTTTGTGGCACGTTCTGCCTCAGCTGCACCAGCATGTGGCACGCATGGCCATCGCTGCAGTTGAGGGCCAGGCAAGGGGAGAGTCACACAACTGCACAACAAGCGTCAAGTTTGTGGCACGTTTTGGCTCAGCTGCACCAGCATGTGGCGCACATGGCCATCGCTGCAGTTGAGGGCCAGGCAAGGGGAGAGTCACACAACTGCACAACAAGCGTCAAGTTTGTGGCACGTTCTGCCTCAGCTGCACCAGCATGTGGCACGCATGGCCATCGCTGCAGTTGAGGGCCAGGCAAGGGGAGAGTCACACAACTGCACAACATGCGTCAAGTTTGTGGCACGTTCTGCCTCAGCTGCACCAGCATGTGGCACGCATGGCCATCGCTGCAGTTGAGGGCCAGGCAAGGGGAGAGTCACACAACTGCACAACATGCGTCAAGTTTGTGGCACGTTCTGCCTCAGCTGCACCAGCATGTGGCACGCATGGCCATCGCTGCAGTTGAGGGCCAGGCAAGGGGAGAGTCACACAACTGCACAACAAGCTTCAGGTTTGCATTGTTGATACCGGTGCACACCAGCATGTGGAGCATCGCCATTCCTGCAATGGCAAGCCATTTAAGGAAGCGTCACATAGCAGTCCAGGTTGAGTCGAGGCAGTTTGAGTGTGTCAACACAGTAGCAGACAGCTTGAGTGAGCAAGAGCCACGTGGCAATACACAGTGCCGTGTCACGGAGCGCGTTGCCGTGTCCCTGTCTACTTGTAAGCAGCTGGATCTGCACGAAGCAAAAAGCCAGTATGTTGCACCTGCCAGCTTACATGGATCAAAAGTAGCATCACGGTACACCAAGCTGTGTCTCAGAGCGCCATGCAGCATTCCTGCCTCAGTACTTGTAGGCAGCTTAGGTCTGAACCAGTGCCATTCCGTTCGTCGAACCCCGCACTTCATCAGATTTGAACTTCACACACATTTCATTGCGTTGTGAACGTGTCGTATGCCAAACTTTGCCAACTCCCCCCTGCGAATCCAACCTGCAAAGTCCACTTCAAGGCTACTAAATAGTCACCTGAAAACCACTGCTATGGCACATGAACCCATCAAGACTCTGCATCTTCATTCACAACGCTTTATCTCAAAGGTGCAAAAGGATGGAGGGTTGGGGTAAGCCTGTATGGGCTCTGCAGATCCCTCTCCTGGCTACCCTCTCACTGATGAAACGTGCGATGAAACAGTTTGACAAATACAAACTCCGCACATATTCAATCAGAGGGGGTCAACTGGCCTTTAAGCAGGACATGCTCTTTCTCGCGTTTCTTTCTCAAATCTAATCGTACCATTCAATTTTTCCATACAGCCCCATTCTCATTATGATGAAAATTGGGCACCTCAATTTACTCTCCAGGCCTCAAATCACCAGAAAAAGGCCCACAGCTCCAGCGTGAGACCAACCATTGGGTCTTTTAAATCCATTTTCTTTGCAATAATATCCTTTTGATACAAGGACGCACACTCACCCAAAATCACCCAATTTGGTGCAGCGAGTGGTCGGAATTGGGGATTTGGTGGTCAAAAGCAGGGTTCATGCCGCAGGTAACTAGGCAACTGTGCCTCAATTGAAAATTGATAATGTCCAGTTCCATAGAAGCTGTCCAAGAACCCCAACCCAACCTTAAATTCCAAATTGGGGCACACTTATGCAAGGAGCATGCAAAAAACAGGCAATTTCAGGTCTCAGATAACCCCCTCTGACATCACACTCTCAGTCTCAGGCCATGGAACGGAACAACACTGCTTTGAACCTGCCTGAAGCAAGATGGGGCCTGCGTGCGGTGCAGCCTGATCTGAAATGAGAGTCAAGGACAAGCTATGGGAAGCTCAGTCGCAGCAGTCCTTGCAACTTCAAATGATTGACATTCAAGGTCAAGGTATCACAGGTGCAGCAATCTGGACAAATAAGTAAATGCATATATATATATTCATTTACATACATGTACATATTTATATGCACACACTATAAATATTTATAGATAGGCACATATATATCTGTATGTATATGTATATAAATGCCATGTAGACCATCTTGCTTAGCACCGCTGTGGGACCCTTTCCTTCAATGACCTACAGCTGTAAGTAGGGAATTGGAGGGACAAAGGTTTAGTGTAGGGATGAAGGCCACCAAACGCACGCATGGTGCATGATTCCCCAACAGACTCTGACACCCACCCCACCCCGGCGCTAGGTATCTTCTCCATTGGCTAACGTAGGGGATGGTTTTGCTGCCTACTTAGGTTTTTGGTTCATTGTCTTCCCTGAAGACCCTGACCCCTACCTGCAGATGAAGGCCAGGCAAGGGGAGAGTCACATGGCAGCTCAACAAGCTTTCAGTGTGCCATTGCTGATACCATGTTCACTGCCCCAGCCCCCTACCTGCAGATGAAGGCCAAGCGGCGGTGGGAGGCGCCCGCCCGGCGCACAATGCCCACAGACGCACCAAAGGCCTCCAGCAACACCACGCCTATACACATGTCACAAGGTGTGCACTTTGGTGCGTGCGTGCATGTGTGCGTGCATGTGTGTGTGTGTGCGCGCGTGTGTTTTGAAAGAGCATGCCTGTGATTGCCTGTACAGGTTATGTGCTGTCTGCAGCCTCCCGCGCAGGTTGTGGCGCGTGTGTGTGTGTGTGTGTGTGTGTGTGTGTGTGTGTGTGTGTGTGTGTGTGTGTGACATCTGGGGACTAGCATGGCGTTCATTACAGGAGGACCCACACTGAACACCACAAAACGCGCAGCAAGCCTTGACGTGCCATTTCTTCTCCTGAAGCAACACTTCTCCCCCCCTCCCACAACAGACACACCATCTTTTGGCGGAGGCTCCCCGGCTGCCACATGGGCCGCATACAGCCCAGGCATCTCAATATCCACAAGGGGCAAGTCGCGCAGCACAGGGGCCTCGTCTTCCAAGCGCAGCGAGTTGGACATCTGCACGCAAGACAAACAAAATGTGTACAGAGAGGGTCAGCACGTAGTAGTGTGTGTTGCGTAGATTGGGTCAGCATGTCCTGGTGTTGCTCAAACCAGGCGTCTTATGCTTCTTGCTTGAACAGCCCTCCTATCCTTGCAGGCTCTTGTCTCGTGTCAGCTTTGAAGGACTCAGGCGAGAGGGGACACCGCCACCTTTAAGAGAGGGCAATGCCAGCCTTTGAGGGCTTGCAGCGCTGTTCAGAGGCCCCAGCAGACAAAGGAAGGAGAGGCATCGACAAGTGCAATTGAGGAGTGGCATTCCACAAGCGCGATTGAGGCAGTGGCATCGTGGCACACAGCAGTGACCAAAAGACTACTACTAGCCAAGCTGTGTGCAGGCATGTACGCTGAGGTACGATGGTCTGTGGAGCCCGTCCCAGCTCCAACTCCACTGGCCAATACGGCAGGCTAGCAGGTGCTCCCCCGGATGCATCAACCCACCATACCACACCAGGTGGCATCACCAGCAGGCTTCAAACCACCACATCACACAAAGGGGTGCCACCACACTACACAGCACCACACCAGGAGGCATCACCAAAAGACGTTGACACACCGCACCACGCCAGCAGGCATCAACCCACTGCCTGTACCATACCAGGAGGCACCACACCAGCACACCTCACCAGCCACACCAGGAGCCATCACCAGAAGACGTCGACACACCTCACCATGACAGCAGGCATCAACCCACTGCACCACACCAGGAGGCATCAACCCAGCACACCACACCAAACCACACCACACCACACCAGCAGGCATCAACCCACTGCACCACACCAGGAGGCATCACCCCAGCACACCACACCACACCACACCACACCACACCAGCCACACCAGGAGGCATCAACCCACTGCACCACACCAGGAGGCACCACACCGGGAGGCATCACCAAAAGGCGTCGACACACCTCACCACGCCAGCAGGCATCTACACACTGCACCACACCAGGAGGCATCACCAAAAGACGTCGGCACATCACACCACGCCAGCAGGCATCAACCCACTGCACCACACTACACAAGACCACATCAGCCACCAGGAGGCATCACCAAAAGACGTCAACACACCACACCACGCCAGCAGGCATCAACCCACTGCACCACACCAGGAGGCATCACCACAAGACACTGACACACCTTACCACACTGTAGGTGTTAAGCAGGAGGCATCAGCCCACTGCAGATGAGCAGGTGATCATTCTCCCCTGATCCTCAACTGCAGGCAGACACGCTTGCAACCTGCAATGACACACCTACAAGAGGCTCCCAGAGCACCTCCTTGACCCAAGGTATCAACATACAACCTGACACACACAAACACAGGTCCCCAAACACACCTTGTCTTCCACCTCGCACAGCAGACGTCCACGGAATGCCTTCAAGTAGTCCATCAGCCGCTCCAGCGTGGCCGGGATGTTGGGGTTCTCGGGGTGCATGTCCCGCACAAACTCCTCGCGCAGGCTGCTGCCTCCAGCAGAGGCCCTGCGGCTCTTGCCTGAAGAGTTTGAGTCTTGGAAGCAGGCCTGCATGGGAGGTGATTGGGCAATTTGCGCACAGATGTGTTGTTGTCGCACCGGTTTCGCAGTAATCAATGAACGGGAAAAAGGAAGCCTTGCGGCTGTTGCCTGAAGAGCTGGAGCCTTGGAAGAAGGCCTGTGTGGGAGGTGGCCAGGCATTTCATGCAAAAATGTGTTACTTAAGTATCAGAAAAAGCAATGAACGGAAAAAAAGAGGTCCTGCGGCTTTTTCCTATAAAGGTGGACTTATGGAAGCAGGCCTGTGAGGAAAGCATTTGGAAAAGGGGGCAAACAGTGGATGAGTAGTCCCCCCAGTTCCCATGCACATTTAGGAATGCCGCGTGTCACACAAAAAATCCTTGCACAGGCTGCTGAGGGCTGTAGAGCCCTTGCCTGGAGAGCTGGGATCTTGGATACAGGCCAATGGGAGGTGACTGTACAACTTATGCAGGGACGTGTCAAAAGTTTTTCATGGAATTCTATGAACAAATGAGGTCTTGCTGCTCTTGCCTGAAGAGCTGAAGCCTTTGAAGCAGGCCTTGTGGGAGATGGTTGTTACCTTTTTCCAGGTGGCTGAAGCAGGGACATTGTGGATGAGCAGCCCCTCACACCACGATCAGCGACCATAGACACAAGCTCAATGGTACCTAGTGCCACTCATCTTGGTATTTCTATGAGGATCTAGGCTGACATTTGAGTGCCTAATTACAAGGGCAATGCAAGGGTCCTGATGCGGCTGATGTGGCGTGGTGTGCTCCTCCAGGGGAGACTCAACAAAACAACAGAAAGCACTGTGCGACGCGAGGAAGAGATGCCAGACGTTGCCTGCCGGGTCGTGAGGTGCAGGCAGGAAATGTTCCATCTGCTAGCCAAACATGAGCACCTTGTGGGGGAGATGGTCATTGCTTTCTTCTTTGCAGGTGGCTTGAGCAGAGTCAACCTTTCCTTTCTGCACGCAGCCTTTCATGCTTGACGCGGTCTTTTCTTTTTTACCTTCTTTTCAGAGACATCAGTGGATGAGCACCCATCTGTGCCCTTTTACCCTCAAACTAAGCTTGAATTTTGAGCTTCATGGGTCTCACACGACTTTAGCTCAATTTGGGATGCTTGCCGCTTTGAAGTTTTAACTTGATCAAATCTTCTGATGGCCCTTGATAATGCATGGGCATGCCCTGCAAGTTCCCTTTCACAAGCAGTCTCATTTTACAATGGAACCTTTTAAGTTGCCCAGAACCTGCTCCTTGCTAACACAACTTGCCCTGCAGCCTCTCATCAAGGCAGCCCCTTGCTAAGGCACCCCGATACTAAGGCAGCCCCTTACTACACTAAACAGCCCCATATAAAGGCATCCTCTTACTTATCCCTAGAGCCCCCTTCTGTCAGCTTGCCCAACAGCAGCATACCATGTAAGCAACAAGGCAACGTTGCATGCACTCCTCCAGCAGCATGTTTGTGGCATATCACATCAATCAGCACCGACCTAACCCTGCATGCATCTGCTTTGGGCTTGCCCAGCAGCGCTCGCCCAGCAACCCCTCCTTCATCACGAGCTTGCTGCGCTACGCAACACGCAAAAGCACACACCAAACTGGACGTGTGCAACACGCAATGGGCAGACTTTCCTTTGAGGAGTTCAAACTCATCCAGCACATGCCCGAGGAAACTGAAAGCAACACACAGTGCGCTGCTCTCCTCACTCACCCGGCACACGCCCAGGAGCTCCTTCTTGAGGACATCAGGCACCTCATGCTGGCCTGCAAACGGAAGCTTGTAGCACCTGCAATAGAGATCATAATTGATAGAGATCATCAGGTGCCCCCATGCAAGCCTGCGAACAGGAGCTTGTTGCACCTGCAACAGGGATCATCAAATTAGGTCATCAGGCACTTCATGCTGGCCTGCAAACGGGAGCTTGTAGCACCAGAGTGCATGAACACCAGACATGCTCTTCGTTTTCAAGAGGCTTCTGGGGGGGGAGGGGTTGCTGGGCATGTGGCGGTGGAGAGCGGGAGAAGAAGAGTCTGGGCGTCTGAGAGCATGGCTGATAAACCTCCAGGTCCTCAATAGCTC